>BMAO01001406.1:0-17374 GCA_019973975.1 Trichonephila clavata | reverse complement strand
TGATCCTTTAAAAAACGTTAAGTTGCATCTAAAATGTAAATTGAGTTGCATTAATGAAAAAGAACCGAGCTTTGTGGTCCAGAGTGGATATGATTATTTTTCAATAATCAAGGATACTTGAAATCATACGGTCTAATCTTGATATAATATTTGAATTATATCGCTTCAAATTATTTTTAATGTAATACAATCGGACCTCGAATTAACGAAACCATATTTAGCGAATTTCACGATTTAACGAATTTTCTCTTTTGCCGATCAAAATATGGACCAAAAATCACTATTTAACGAATAATAAACCTCCTATTAACGAATTATTACAGTAGTTGGAATTTTTTTTATTAGTTTGTATTAGAAAAAAAATGAGTTTTTATTCAAATTACATATTTTTTTGTCCGGAACAGAAAAAAGACTTTTTTTGTAAGCAGTAAATTTCAGCGGAAAATGGTGAAGACCATTATCAGACCTTAAACGGGCAGACGAGTCATGAGTGTAACCTATCGTGTGAGTCTTGAGTAGGACATGAAATTTTTTCTTATCTCATTCCAATCCACAACACAAGAGATATTTTAAAATTTTTACGAGGAGGGACTGCCTATCTGTGTAACTGAAGTTGAGTAAATTGTTGATTTGTCAGAGCCAATGAATACGATTCAAATGCCAGAAATCGATAATGAAACTCCTGTCAAAATTGTTACATTTTCTAATGTTTTACATTGTTTTGGCAAATTGTGAAAAACCACTTTATGTAACAGGATCTAAATGAAGCGCAGTATTCGATAAAGAACTATTTCAAGTCAGGAATCAAACAATTGTTCAAACATCTATCAGCTAGTATTTCAAAATTGTCAATTAACTGGTGTGTAATAAATTACTGATTATATTTTTAGCTGTTGAATAAAAAGTGTGTAACTTCTAACGATGAATATTTTTGTGTAGTCGCTTATAGAATTTCCAAAAGGTGAATGCAAGAATTTTGTATTTTGTAAGGGCTCCGATATAACGAACGAAATGTTCGGTCCCGATGAATTCGTAAAATCGGGGTCCAACTGTATTTTATATAATTTTTCTTTGTATTTGGAACTATTTCAGGTTCAAAATTCCAAATGAAGTACTCTATGTATAAAAAGCATTTTTTCCACACCCAAAACAAAAGTAAACGTTCATAAATATTTCTATCAGAGCACACAAGAATACTTTTCTGTAGAAAAAAACAAAATGCATTACTTGATAAGGAACTGAAATATTTGGTCAGCAAAAGTTGGAGTTGGAACATTGTTAATAGATATTATATGGACTGAAACAATATATATATATTATTGAAATGAAAACTTCTTTAACGGCGTTGGGCACTTTTTGGAAGGGAAAATCTTATGGGTTCGCGTCACCGACATGCTCTGACTGGCGCACGCGCAGTGTGCTGTTCGCCTTTGACACTGTTTGGATGGGTGAAATCTTGTGTGTTCGCCTCACCGACATGCTCATAGCAGAAAATCTGTAGCTTTTCAGCTGACGTATAGTGCTGTGTTTATCTTGTAAGTGAAATTGAATGGATTTAGTGAAAAGTTCAATGTGTATATACTGTGCATTGCTCGTTGCGATTCCGAGAATGGGTAATACATATTAATGGTTGCCGTTTATATTTCGCCTGGAAAATCTATGAGACAGATACAACAATTTTTATTCGAAAATTTGATGATTTATACAAAAGAAGGTTCTGAAATATTCGAAAAAAGATTTGGCGAAAAATATATGATAATGTACCGATGATTTTAAGTGGAGACTTCAATATTAACTTTTCAGATGATAAAAATCTACCACTAATTGAATTTCTAAATGAAACACTTAATTTAAATATGTCCAATGATTGAAAATTCAGTACTACAAAATGTAAAACGACGATCGATGCTGTTTTTACGTGATACTTAGATAAATTTGAATGAAACATTTTCCTTTCTTACTTTAGTTACCATAAGCCTATTGTATTTTTTTCGAACAAAATGAAATAATTGAAAGTACAAGAAGTCTAAGTATTGTTGAAATTAATGATGACAATGATGCAAGCAATTAAAATAATGTTAAAAATCAAGTACATTGAAATTTAAGTAAATACAAATGCTATCCATAAATAATATGATTGTATTTTTGTTGTTATTTCAGTTGAATTGTATTTATATTTTGTCATGATCTTGTACAGCCCGTAATATATTTGAATAATAAAAAACCATATAAACATGTGCATTTAGTTGTTGCTTAGAGTGTCAATAGATGTGAAAACCAGATTGATGTTGATAATTTTAATTCAAACATTATGAAATTTCAAATTTTAATACTAAAAGTTCAAAGTTTTCACTTCTATCGGCAGTCTCTATAACTTCCAATTTTTTTATTTAACATTATGCACAGTTAAGGTGACAGAATACGTTTGTAACCGTTCTTCTGCAAAAGCGTATAAATGAATAATTTTTTTGATATTTAGTGTCAGTTTAATTATAATATACATATGAAATTGTTTCAAGAATATTATTATAACAAAAAATTATTTAAATGTAATTTTTCTCGTTAAAAAAATAAGAAAAAAATTGCATATTTTCAAAACATTCACCTTTTATGAAAAACGCTTTTATAACAATAATATTTTGCCAAAAAACCTTCGTCACAGAGCCTATTGAGATAGATAATTTTAGAGTGAATATTTATATTTTAATATATCGGAGAAATTTTAACAAAAAGCACTGGTAATTATTTCTATTGATCGTAGCTCTAACTCTGGAAAATAATATGATTTTCTTAAAACTTTCAGTTTATAGTCTCCGCAGTGAAATCTTGGCTATATATAGGCAAATATTTTTTTATCATAAAAGAGAATGTTTTGTGAAAATATGCCCTTTCTTCATTTTTTGTCAAAAAAAATTGAACTTTCTTGCAGTGTACTTTTTTGTAATAATACTCTTAAAATTATTTTATGTGTATGTTTCCAATTCACCTAATACTAAATTATCAAATATTCATTTATACGCTTTTTCAAAATCAGGGTTCCAAACACAGTCAGTCTCCTTAATTCTCAATAGTTTTTAACTTATGACTATTTCAAAAATATTTTTGATTTAAATATATAAAATGTAGATTATTATATTATATATATAAATACCTTTAAGAAAAAATACTAATTCTTATTTAAGAGAAAATCTATCAAACAAAGTATTGAAAAAGTAAACCAAATATATTGTTTTTTGAAGTCAGTAGTATGAAAGTCGAAAATACAGAATTAATTCATTTTTCCATTTTCAAATAATATGGTCTCTACGTTGACACAAAGCAAGATGAGAGTGGCTTGTAAGAAGGTAAAAAAGTACAGCATTTAGCATTCTAAAAAAAGAAATGAATGTTCAGGCGCAACCAAAACGCTTCAAAACACTTGGTTTCGAATCAGACACGTGTTATTGTCAGAAATATATTTTCTCTCTTTCTGTGAGCTGTGTATTTTTTAAAATTACTGATCGAGATGTTTTATGCTATCCGATTAAAAAATTATTCTCTAAAATAAGATCTTCGTAATTAATTTAGATAAATATATCACTTTCAAAACTTATTCTTAATTATTGATTTCTTGTATGTAGTGTATGTATCGATAACTGTAAAAGAATTTGCTTTGAAAAATATAACATATTTTTAGCAAATCAGTATTTATTTTATTTTCTTGGCAACTTTTAATTATTTGTTATAGGATTTTTATAACAATATAAGGTATATATCAAAAATGAGTACATAATAAATACAAATATTGTTGAATTTAAAAAAAGAAAGGTGAAGAAGAAGAAAGTTACGAAGGTGGAATTTCAATACTGGTTTTAAAGGTAAAAAATTTCCTCATTTTGGGTATTACCATATGTAATCAATCTCCATTCCTTTCGAAGGCCCAATATTTTACTAAAGCGTAAAATTGTTTTTTCCCATGTGTAACAAGCTTTCGTTATCAAAACTTATCAATATACTTATCCTAAATTTTGGCTGAACAGAAAAGTTATAATCAATGTAAGGCCAGAAATTGTTCATGATAACACCATACAAAAATCGTATTTAAAATATTCTAGCTTATTACAATGTCAGTAACTAAAAATTTTTGTAACTGTTTTTAAGTGAAATACATTTTTTAAGATAACTGACTACGCGTTCGGAAAAAGGATATAAAGGAATAATTTCTTTTATTTTGTATTTAGTGTTGCTTGAATTAGAATATACATATAAAATTGTTTTAAGAATATTGTTATAATAAAAAATAATTTAAAACATTTTTTTGGCAAAAGATGAAGAAAAAATGGTCTATTTTCAAAACATTTTCCTTTTATGGAAAATGCTTCTAAGGTAAAAGTGTTTTTCCTGTGTATAACTAAGGCTTCTCTGGAAAGCCCGAACAAGGCTTTTTGAAAAATTCACATCATTTTCAGAATTACTATCAATCGAAAAAATAACTAGTGTTTTTTGTTAAAATTTCTGCATTCTGATACACATAAAAATATGAATAATTCCAAATCTGATTAATAAATTTAAAAAATCCTAGTTCAGGCTCTGTACAGAAATCTAAGCAATATATAGGCAGAATATTATTATTATAGAAGATTTTCCACATAACCAGAGACTGTTTCGAAAATGTCCTTTTTTTTTCTTCATTTTTTCCCGAAAAGTAATGTTTAAAACTTTTTTTATCCCAATGTTATTCTTAAAACAATTTTATATTTATATTCTAATTCAGTTGACACTAAATATCGAAAAAAAAACATTCCTTTATACTCTTTTTTTTAAAAAAAAATCATGGATCTGTGCGTAGTCAAATACGTTGATATAGAATATATACTTTTCCAGAATATATATGTCCTATTTTTTGTCCTTTTTGATTAATTTTACGCAACATCTTACTAACATTAAGGTTCATAACTGATTTCATTTCCGTCATCATTACCAGAGTTGACAGTTTTTCGACGTTTCTAAAATCCTGCACCCTTCCCTTTGTAGTAATTCTTTAAGGTCATTTTAAAATCATATATTATGCTTTGCAACAAACATATTTACCGCCCGAATTTCTAAATGATTCCCTTTCCAAACCTGCCCGTTACGACGCTTTCGAAAACAGACTTTTTATTAAGTCCGCATAAGCAAAAAGCTCTAGCAACAAAGAAGATTGAGCGGCAGGAAGAAAAAAAGTAAAAGCATTCAGCAACAAAGAAAGTTTTGATGTTATCGACGCACCTGCACCGATGTGCGACAAAAATGCGAAGCGCTTCAAGCCAAGAAGAATCGGGGTCAGCGAACACTGGTTGCACCCGAATACGAATGAAGCCGTAGCGTTTAGCCGTGACAGTGAAACTGCTCATGCATGCCTACTCGATGGAACTTTGTTTTCGAATGCAGAAAGTCAGCGGTAGTGGAATAGTAGGTAAAAGTGCTAATATATCGGCTATAAAACGAACTGAGTAAATCGGTAACGCACGCAGTGCTCGCTTTCCGTGAAAAAGAAATGTGTAGGTAGGGAACTAAATCATACAGCGCAGCTATCATCTTTTTGAATTGTTTCGTTCTTCCCATTCATTCGCCACGTTATTCGTTCTTGAAATGTTTTTACTGTTTCTTTTAACACGTTCGAACTTTCGCATCAACGTACTCATAGGGTGGTTTCAGAAACATTTCTCGACGGAATAGAAATTTATAAATTAAACTTTTTTCAGTGGGTTTTTTTCCCCTCTTTTTTACCAAATTGCTGTGTTTATTTCTGCAAGAAAGGATTCTCACATCTCTGCATCCTGCTCTCTATCATCTTTGTTGCAAATTAATACGTAACAATACTGTGTTTACGTTTAAACGTTGTAGTCCAAAATGAATTAAAATGCTAAAAAAAAATCGTTAAAACCGGCACTAGGGTTTGCAATCCCGTGTCATATTTTCAATTCCAGGATTTCGGGATTACATTAATCAAATCCCGGGATCCCGGGATTGGTCCCGAGATTAGGATTGGACTATTTATTAAAAATACTTACATATTAGCATAGTTGAAATTGCATAATAAAACTAAAAATATAATTAAAAATTAATTTAATATTATTTTAATGAAACAAATAAAAAAATTAATTCATCATAAAAACAAATTAAAAAAAGTACATAATAAAATTTAAAAAGAAAGCATTTCCTCATTTCTTGTATTTTTGTAAATAAGCTTGTAAAAACACAGCTCCTCCAGCGTTTCGTCGTTGAAACGGCTTCTTATTTTTGTTACACTTTGTCCTGCCGAAGAAAATGCACGTTCGGATTCCTTACTAGTAGGTATTATCGTCATTAAATAGGAGTATGTTCTTTTCAAGTAGTCAAAACGTCTCCCTCCATTTTGAAATAAGAGACGTTTCTTTTTGAATTTTTGATGACAGTGTCTCAAATCTAATAGACTGCATGGGTGCATATACCTCTTTGATAACTTTATTTAGCTCTTCTGCTACACTTAATGGTTTTTGTATATAAATTGATCCAGTTATTGAATCAGAATGGGAATCAATTTCAAGTGTTACCTCATTTGAAACTGAAGATCCTGTTGCATGAGTTGTTAGCAATGCAATGGGATTTGAAGTGTCTTAAGTCTTCCAAGCACAGGTCCGCTATTAATAAAAGCATTTAATTGAAGAATCAACTGTGACAAAATCTATTCTTGAGATATTTTGCCTATATTATTATGTGTAAGCATTGCAGTGAGCCACTTAGATCTGTGCACCGTTCTCCCATACGAGAAATGAGAGCTGTGCATATATTTTTGTTTTTATCTACAGCACTTATAATTGCACACAAAAATTCTACGTACAGCTTTCATTAACAAAATATTAATTTTTAAAATTTAAATTCTTAGAAAATTTTTATGAGAAAAATTTTTTGTAAATATAATTTAGACAAAAATAACTAATCCCGGAATTAGCTATTTTAATCCCGGGGTTTCGGAATCCCGGATTCCGAGGCTGAAAACCCTACTAGATATCTTCCAAAAATTCTAATTGCCTCTGTCCAAGTTAGCTGACACCGGACATCCTGAGGGTGAGAGAAATGTCCGTTTTCTGACCCCACTCACGATGGGGGAAAAGTTGCAGAAGAAAATAAGATAAAACATTTCAAATTTCCCGGTTTAACATACACACCCGCCTCGAACCCTTCAAGGTTCAACACGTAAGAAAACTGACGTTAAATGTATACAGTACAAAAAAAGAAAATATAAAACATTAAATGTAATACCAGATTCACAATACTTTGAAAAGATTTTCAAAATATAATTCAGACAAAAATCAAATCCCGGGATTTGAAAAAACCACCGGGATACCGGGGTGCAAACCCTAACCGGCACGCATTGAGAATTGTGATGAACGATAATTTTATGATTTTTCGAAAATTAATAAGAATTGCTTTACAAAATTATTTTAGATGTACCGTATTCATTCGAATCTAAACCGCATCCCAAATTCTCTACCTTTGTGAAAAATGTAAAATAGTGTAAAATGGTTTATCGATATCCAATTTCACAAAATTAAAATAAATTTATAAAATGAGAACAATTAAGTGATATACAAAACAAATCAGCTATTTTACCAGTGCTATAAACTTTTAAATACATACATGAACCTATAATTGCTTTAATTGCCCCATCCAATGAATTTTTCTCCTTCGATTCTAAGCCGCACCCAATTTTCAGTAGCATAAACATTGGCGGGGGGGGGGAGTGCGGCTTAGATTCGAGTAAATACGATAATTTATTTTCTATTTTTATCACTAATTGTTAATTAATAATTAAGTAATGAAAATTAAAATCTTAAGTATTAAAGTATTAGAAAAGAATAAAGAAAATATACAAAAAATCACAAATAGATCAGCGGCGTTATTGAAGTTTAAGAAGACACTAATCGGCTAGAAACTCAAGTAAAACGTACTTAGTCTTTATTATTGTTTAAATAATTTTCTATAACCTCACAAAATTTGAAAGCTCGAAGTTAAAAAAAAATCCAGAGCTATGCAAACAGTTAAGTTCGTTTTTATTCACATCCCAATGGCAAATAAAAAATTTTAATTGATTTAACTCAAAAAGAAAAATAACTTGTTTATCTTCGTTTTAAATGCTATGGCTTTTTTTCTGTTGAACTAAATGCTTTTAAATTTTTCCAGCTGCCAGTACATGTAAAGTTGGTACGCATTTTTTAATCAAAGCAATACTTATTTTTTTAAAAAAATAGTTGAATTTTTAATTTATAAATTTTTTTAAAGGAATGATCAATAAGCATTCCTAAAAAAGTATTTTGCGAACATCAATCATGTTAGCAGAAAATCCATAGCAACTTTTGTTATACGTTTTTTGACGAATTTGTAAATCAGATTTCATGGGAGTTCGTCAATTGAGTTTCATTAAGTTCGTCAATTATTCATAAATTTTTAAATTTTTCTTTGAAAAAATTTATGTGGTTACCATTAGTAATATTTTGTGCAAAAAAAAAAAACAGTTTTACATATTACATATACATAGATTACAAGAAAAAAAATTTCTTGTAATCTATGTATCTTATTCATAAGTTTTTTAATTTTTCTTTGAAAAAATTTAAAGGATTACCATTAGTTATATTTTGTGCAAAAAAAACAGTTTTACATATTACATATACATAGATTACAAGAAAAAAAATTTCTTGTAATCTATGTATCTTATTCATAAGTTTTTAATTTTTCTTTGAAAAAATTTAAATGATTACCATTAGTAATATTTTGTGCAAAAAAAACAGTTTTACATATTACATATACATAGATTACAAGAAAAAAAATTTCTGTAATCTATGTATCTTATTCATAAGTTTTTTAATTTTTCTTTGAAAAAATTTAAATGATTACCATTAGTAATATTTTGTGCAAAAAAACCAGTTTTACATATTACATATACATAGATTACAAGAAAAAAAATTTCTTAAAACTATCAAATCAAACATTTTTAATAAATCGTTCATGTCCTTTCAAAATAGAATAAAAATTTTAGGCATAATTTTTGCATATACTTACATATA
This sequence comes from Trichonephila clavata, assembly GCA_019973975.1. Lineage (NCBI taxonomy): Eukaryota > Metazoa > Arthropoda > Arachnida > Araneae > Nephilidae > Trichonephila > Trichonephila clavata. The sequence continues at coordinate 8,309 of BMAO01001406.1, read as the reverse complement.
CATGATGGCATTATAGCTAAGCGTGTACATGAGAGAAGTTGCTGATTATAAGAGTATCAAACTTTAAATTACGCTATAATTTTCTCATTTCATAGTTACCGTAAAACTCATTTAAATGAAACTGAATTTTTACTTATGGTGGAAGCTGGTTGCATCATTACACCTTTCAAACAAAGCAAACAGTATCGAATGGAGTACAAAAAAGAGAAATTGCTCAGCTGAAACAAAAACTCTATTACCTGCTGGAAAGGGCTCGCTGATATTTAGGAGATTCATAAGGTATTATGTATGTCAATTTTCTTCATAACGAACGTGCAATAAATGCACTATACTATCATGAACTTTCAGTGTCGGATTAAACGACATGGAGGCCTCTAGGCAGTCGAAATCTCGGGCCCCTGTGGCCTTTTTTTGGAGCACTAACAGAAATTAGAACACACTCTTGTGGGGCCCCTAAAAAGCGCGGGGCCCATAGGCAATTGCCTACTCCACCTAATGAGTAATCCGGCACTGTGAACTTTTGAGAAGATAAAAGCAGCACACTGTTACAAAAGATATTCCACTGCAGTTTGCGATCTTTTCCTTCTCCAGGATAATGCAAGACTCCCTACAGCTGGTGTAATACACGAAAAACTAAAAATACTTCGCTGGATAACAGTCGAATATTCTCGGTATAGTCCGGACTTAGCACTTTCGGAATATTATTCATTTAAACCAGCGTTTCTCAACTTTTTTTTTACTATTTAGATTAGAGTAAAGTAATCAGAAAGTAGTAATATTTTTTCTGTTGTTTTCCTTTTACTGCGACTAACACTTTTAAGTGTGTGTGTATGTATATATATCACAAATTAATACTTTTTAATATAATCTACGAAAACTAATCTACTACTTTAAGGCAAATTACTTAGAGATCTTTAAATTTTTAATATGTGATTTAATACCTTTTTATTTTTCACGTAAGTTCCGAATAAACACATTAGAAAGCTTCTTTTAGAATGCGTCATACTTAAAGGATCTATTTTCTAGAACTATACAAGATTTTTTGTAATTTAAGTATGTCCATAAAATGCGTCGTATTGGTGGTCAAAAGACTATTAAGAAGTTTCTCAATGAAATAATTATACCTCAAATGTATGTAAAATGTATACAAGGAATAAAGTTAATGTATGTATATTGATGAAACACGTCTGGGTTTGCGGTTCACGTTATTCGAAACAGTCTGTTACCAGACGGTTGATGTTTTTCCTTTTATTTTTTTTTTCTTATCTTTTTAATGATTCTCAATGACTATGAATGTATCAAACATGAAAAATTTACTTCATTTTCTTAACATGTTTGTGATTTTCAATCCATTTTAATTGAATAATATATTTTTTAACGGATTAGTAATCAGATTTTTCTGATCGCTTGTATATAATGTCAAAAAATGTAAGTAGTTTACAATGATAAAAACTATAAATAAGTTCACTCAACTCTTTTTTTTTACATGGTAGATATGTTTCTCAGAAAATCGTGCAAAAAAAGGAACATATGATAAATTTAGTGGTATGCTCCTCAAATTTAAAAAATCGTGTAAGATGAAAAACTCCAAATATTTCCCCCAAAAAACGTTCAAAGAATAATGAAAAATACATGTTGCATATTTATAAGACAAAAAAAACTATTAATTTTTATTACAAAAAAACTAAAATTAGTGTATAGTAAAAATTTAATCTGTAAATGCATAACAATATATAAAAATTCGAATTGAAAAATTAGAAATAAAACTAATAACAACCATTCACCGCTACTAGTGAAGAAGCGTGTACGCTTGTTACGAACTGGATTTTAAAAAAATGCTATCATCAGTAGATGTATCAGATACGTCTAGTACAGCTATTGGCTTTGATTCAAATGAAGAATTTCGTTCGTTATTAACGATCTTAAATAGAAAGAATTATTATCAACACAAATTATATTGGAAATTTTACCATCGAATTTAAAATAACTTTGAACATTATCTCTTAGAGCTTTATTGGATCCTATGAACTGTTCCACAAAATACAATTATACTCAAGAACAAAATGCTGTGCTCAAGTTAAAGTGCAATAAAATAAAGAAAAAAATTATTATAAAATTCGGGTATTCCCAGTAACTTCAGAAAAAAAAGTGGGAAGGGGGTTCGTGCTCGAACAAAAAATTCGCGTAAAAGAGTATATATTGGTGAACCGTCTTATTTTATAAAATTCGTGTAAAAAAAGACCGCGCTTAAAAAAAAGAGTTGAATGTATCTAGTTCTGGCGCAAAACAAAACATTCCACAAAGATATAATTGCTCAACTGTATTAAGTTGTATATTAAAATACTTTCTTAAATTATTTCAACACCCAACTTGAAAAAGACATATTTACATTACGAATTTCTAAAGCTTTATTTTCTTAAACAACGCCGTGATAGAATTATAATGTCTGTTTTCTACCAGCTACATGATTAGAGAATAGTAGCTAAATTATTTAAATGAATTCAAATTTACTTCACTTGTTCGAAGGTTGTCTATTGTTAAAGTACGTAAAAATAATTAGGAAAACGTCCTGGCTAAATCAGTTAAAAAAAACTAGATAAATTATAATAGCAACTCATGTCATTTCACATCGAATATATTTTATTTTCTCAAAAAACTAAAAGTAATTAATAGATCTGAAACAGTAATACGGATTTAAAAATAAATAAAAACTTTAGCGTATGATTTATATATAATTGTGTTTCTTAGGTAGGTTTACAAAACATGAGATAACTAAATTCATGACACGGTTTCCCCCTTAAGCAACATAGTTTAAATAAAAACTATAAATCTAGTTCCTTCATTTTTTTGACACTAATAAAATGGCAGTTCAAAAACCATTATATCGTATCGAAATCCATCATATCGTATCGCGTCGCAGAAAACTTAATCGCTCTGACATTAATTAATCTTTTATCATACATGCACGTTTCTTTTTCAAGAGTTTTGATAACTTGAATCCAGTAAATCGAGTTTCACTTGATCCAGTGTCGTTATATTCTCTCTCTTTTCTTATATTTTTCCTTCCATTTTTGATTATCGTTTGCGTATATTTCCATAAAAAGTGTCGTTTAATGAACCATTTAAAATTCAGACAAGTTTTGGAAAAAGTGAAATTCTCCCCCCAAAAATAATTCATTAATTTTTGTTTCCGTTTCCTCCCTTATGCCGAAAGGATATTAAATTCAAACGTAGAAATAGCTATTTATATTAATTTTGATCAAATTCATTCTACGAAATTTAGATTTAGGGTTAGCTTACAAGGTTAGTTTTTTTTTTTAAATCAGATATTTAGTAATCCGTATTAGATAGTTTTCTATTTTGATTCAAGTATTCTTCTTTTTTATATTTGTCTAAAATCATACCAGGTATTTTTTTTTTTTTTTTTGTTCCAAAATATTTGTCGGAACACCATTTTACATGCAATTTCTAAAAATCAAAACATTCATCATTTTAACATGACTTTAATTTTAAATTCAGTTAAAAAGTGAAATCGTGTAAAAATAATTTATTAAGTTAATTATAGTTAAAAGACAAAAATATAGCGAACTTATATCTAATCTTTAAAATTTAGTTAGAATGTGTAAATACAAAAATTTCTTTCAAAAGAGTATTATGTATTGTGCATGGGACTAATATATTTACTATGTGTGGTCTGACTTTATTCCCCCATAGCTATTAATGTTTAAGAGTTCTTAAAAACCCGGATTCACATAAGTCTAATTAAGAACTAGAACAGATTTTTTTTACTAAACCAAATAATTTTAGAGACTCATCTTGAAAGGTAAAATAATTATAGCTCTGAATTTGAGATTAATAAAATACTTTAACTAAAAGACAAAGATAGTTAGAGAAATTCGAGAAAAATATATTTTGTCTACCTCGACGTGTCCTAATGTGTAAAAGAAGCTAAAAAAGTGAAACGAAATGTGAGTAAAATGTGAAGGATTAGTGTAAAGGACTGGTGTAAAATTGGAGGCTAAATATGTTTAAAACTAAAATGACCTTTGAAAATTTTGCTTTTGTCCGAAGTAGCAAAACTCACAGCAAATATATCTCTCTCCATCGCGACTGTGCCGTAGAACGCTGTGTGTTGTTATATACTAAAATATAAAAAAATACAGCTCACTTTTTTCAGCTCTTGCAAACATAAGCAAATGATATAAGCACACTGAAATTAGAAATGATAAACAGAATAAAATCGCATGTATTGTAAAATGACCAAACTAAAAATAAGATCTAACCTCAAAATTATTCAAATAGTGAGAAATTGTTTCTGTATGAACTGAACTGTTAAGTGAAAAGAGACAATCAAAAAATAAACGTTTAATCGAAAATAAATGAGATCGATACATATTTTGCCAATCTACAAAATTGCAAATTTGAGGAATAAAGCTCAGTGTTGACAAAAAAAGTCAGATATTTATACGGAAGTGAACAGGTTCGAAAAAATTAAACAAATCGGAAAGATATGATTGAATTTTATACAACCGCAGAATGAAAAATACTGAGTGTGTTAGAACAACCTTGTGACGTCTCAAGGTGAACAGTATCTCGCATACTTCCTTTTCAGCATTCAGATTCACAAAACTAACCTTGACCGTGAAAATCGCAAACAACCTTGACCATGAAAATTATAGAAGAATAGCACTTTTGTAATGATTGCTTCTTCTGAGAAAGGAAACTATAAATTTCATAATTTCTTGTATGTTAATATGCTACAAAACAACTATTCAATGTAGATGTTTTGTAACGAGTAATATACGGGATTTTTCCAGGTAAAAAATCAGGTGTACCGTTTATAATCACTCAAAAACAACTTCTGCAAATATTATTTTTTTCCAAACGAATTTCAACTTGTTAAGGATGTGCAAACGTGTCATTTAATACGCAAAAAAGATTACACTTAGGTTGGAGAGCATTATCATTTAAAGATATGAATCAATAAATAGATAAAAGACATATATGATGCTTTGTAGGAAAAGGTTAAATGAATACACCTCGTAAAATGTAAAATCATTGTTTCCTTTTGTTTTTTATTTTGATATATAATTTCATTTGTTATATCACGAAATGTTTCAATTTGCAGGGACGCTTAAGGTACTTGAGGCCTTGGGCCAGAGAAATCTTAAGGCGATATGGTACCCTAAAATCAATTAACTGTCGAAAAAATTTTTATTGGCTATTTGATACCTCGAATCTTTATAAATATGCCTGCAAAATTTTAAAGCTTTACCTGCACTTTTTCATTAAGTAATGGAGCAATGTTTGATGCTAAACAGCAACTACCACGCCTACATTTCAGATTATCAGCTAGAAAAGAGCCTGATGAAAAATGAATTAATTATTTTTCTAATGCGCATCAATGAGACTGACATTATATATGCAGTAATAAATCATTTTAAGAAAGAATTGTGCAACTCATACAAAAATTCTAGTTTGTGAATTATTACTGGAAGATCAAATTGATTGGTCAGATTTAAAGGTGTGCGTGCTTTATATGATATTATTATGAAGAATTAAAACTTCAAAACGGATTCTCGCAAAGCACAAATACTAAATCTCATTTGATAACTCAGATAATTAAAAATCTAATTCGCAAGAATAGAAAAACTCTCCCATTTTTATATACTTGTTTTTGGTGATTTATATATATCCCATGTGTGCGATATTCAACACTTTTATTATTAAAATATTTTAAGACTGCACATATACAGTTCTTAGATTTTGATTTATTTTACCTATAAATTATTATTTGATTTTCGCTTTCATTCGTGTACAATATTTAACATGTGAAGGCTTTTAATATCATGAAAATAAAAAATAAAGCATAAACATCTTTTGTGTATTAGCTCTGAGATGGAATTAGCTCTGAAGTTTGTGTATTTATTTTTTTTCATAATTATTAAATAAAGTTTTATGAAATATTGATCTTCCATTCCTTTCTTTCTATATATTCATTATGGCAGTATACTGTGTAATTGTTCTACATTTGTGCAATTTTTTATAGTAAGTAGTTTTAAATAAGCTAATTAACAATTCATAAAAGTTTCAAACTATTTGATGAATTTATATCATGCTATTCATGGAATGAAAACTTCAAACTCTCATATTTCTCCATTTTGAATATTGTACATATACTGTTATTCAAACCCTAAGGCTTTTTGATAATTGAAGTATCTGTTTGAAATTTTTTATACATGTTCTGAAATGTATGTTTTGTAAAACTGTGCAGAATTAGCTCTAATATGTTTAGTACTTCTTCTAAAAATTTTAAAAACAAAATTAATGGTTTTTTGGGAAGTTTTGGAAGTTTAACTATAAAAAAATTAATAAAAAAATTAAAGAGCAGCAGCAGAAAAAAAACCCATGCACAGTTTTATGTAGTATATTATAAGGTACTTGGAAAAAAAAAATTTGAAAGAAAAAGACATATTTAAAAAAAGCCTTAAAGATTTAAAAAATGCTCAAAAAAGCTTCAAAATTTAAATTTTACAAACATTTTGCAACAAATTAAAAATTTTTGTATGGATTATTATTAAATATTAACCTTATGAAATACAATTAATACCAAATATCAAATATTAAAATAAAAAATTGTGAAGATGGTACCATATCGCCTTAAGACACGTTGAGACCCTGGCCCAGAGAAATCTTAAGACACTTTGAGGCACTGGGCCCAAAGAAATATTAAGACACTTTGAGCCCTGGACCCCTATTGCAAAATTAGGCTGGCTCTACTTGAGATCCTTACAGTATATAGCATGCACTGTCAAGTACTCATTCAAACGGTAATTTGAAACAAATAATTGTTCACACTCACAATCGCAAAAACCTAGCACAAGCCGGCTCGACCGATGGCCCTCATTTTGACTTAGTGATTGAATGATTGTTTATGGTATTAGGCTTAGGCCTAACATGGACAACGGTCATCACATAATAATACAGTCGCGCCACTTTTGCTAGTTGGCATACAGTTTCAAATTCCTTGTTTTCGGAGAATACGTACGGGAATAATATTTGATCATTAAAATTATCAGATCATGATCTTAAGACAGAGCCGAAACGAAACGAGGCTCTCACCGAAGGCAAGGCCCTAGACCCGGGTCCAGTTGGCCCATGCCTTAAAACGTCTCCTATCTATTTTATATCGGAAATTTCTGTTATAAGTTTCGTTCGTTGTCTAAAACATTTCAGAAATTCTATTGACCTAACAGTTAATTTATTAGATTTATATTTTTTCATGCTATAAAATCATACCACTGTATAGCTAAGAAACTTATTGGAATGACTAACATCAAATATAACATAATAAGCGGATGGATAAATTCTTAGACAACTGATCTGAAGAAATAACACGCCCGAATGGATGTCTGCTCCGTTTCTGCAGTAAAGGATGAGTTTGTTATGTGTTAAAAGGATGTATTTTGAATGAAATATGAATTTTAAAATCTTATTTTCCCAATGTTATCACGACGAAATTACGAAACAAATAGATATCGTGTGTGTGTGTGTGTGTGTGTGTGTGTGTGTGTGTGTGTGTGTGTGTGTGTGTGTGTGTGTGTGTGTGTGTGTGTGTGACCACATTAATATCACATTTTAAAACTACATTCATTAATTTTGAATTCAAATCTCTATAATTGTGAAAAATTAAGAAGATTTCTTAAAAAAAGTTCCTAATTGAAATAGAAAATAAAATTTGAGATTGCTTTCATTTTTGGAAAAAATTTTGAAGTTTCAAGTTCTGCGCAATTACTGGTGAATGGATTATAAATTAATGGTGGCTTATACCCTGAGTTCCTGATTGTTTCCGTTCATATTCCAAGGGAGCTATTTCTGTTAAATGTCAGTTACCCCTTGGCTGATTGGTTGCTTTCATTAATGTCGAACTTTTTTTTTAGGCAGCACTAGGAATATTGATGACGGACCTCAAAATTTGGGTCCACAATCAAATAAGGAGGACGACATTTGAGCTGAGCCCCAAATACTACACACAATTTGAACCACGGAAGATTTAACGTATATCATCTCCTCTCATAGTATAGCTTCCTAAGGAGTAGGTTTAGTTGAGAGAGTGATTGTGGAGTTTTATGGCGCAAGAAACCAATTCTGGCTAAACTTCGCCAAACAAATGTTTTAAAAACTTTAAAATATTTAAAAGCGGAATAAAATGTGAATATAATTTGAAAGTACAATTTATTAAAATCATTTAATACATACAGGTTGTACAATGTAAATTTAAAACTCTTACGAAAAAAGGGAAATTTAAA
>BMAO01001405.1:0-15735 GCA_019973975.1 Trichonephila clavata | reverse complement strand
ATTAGTACACTTGTAGCAGTAGACCAACGTGCTGCCACCTGCCTGGAGGAAACTGTAGTGTCTTTCACCGCCATACGGAGCACGTTTCGATTGTCGCGCGCTGACGTCACATTCCTTCGTCCAATGCCAGTTTTTATAGTTGTTCGGTTCTCGTCGTTCCACTGCTTCCCAACTTGCATCTCTGTGGAATTGCACCGCTGCACACGAGCTCCACTTGAGCGATAGGAAAATTCTCCTTCTTGTGTGATTGCCTATAATTCTCTACCGTTCAAACTCTGTAAGCTGTTGGATTTTCTCCTTATTTAGTCTTCGAAGCCATACTTAGGTCTCACTAAACATTCGAAACTAGCAAATAATTATTAACTATTTTCAATGTCCTTCTACATGCCTCTAATTATACGCTTTCAACATCAGTTCATAGGCTCTGCGCACACCACGCATGTGTAGTGGCTTTGAAACTTTTTTTTTATTTATGTAACATCCTATTAATGATATTTGCTGTAAAGTTCGTATAATTCTGATGTTACTTCAAGTGTTGTATTATTTACAAACAACAGTGTATATGTTTGAAAGTCAATTATTTGGCATATGCTATCTATGACATTTTAACTTATTTGTAAACTAAAACGATTTTTTTCGAATTAAATAATTTAACATTCCATTGTTAACTGAATTTTTTAAAAATGCGCTTGTATACATTTCAAATGAATTTCATTTTTTTTACATCTTAAATAAGTTTTACTAATTTGTTTGCACATCTCAACTGAATTAAATGGACCCTGTCTGCAAAAGAGCTCAAAATGCTCTTATTTGCTTATTCAATATGTGTTTCGTACATTACTGTTTGTTCAATGATTATTAATTAAAATACGTAATTTAACCCTTATTTGAAAGCATTAGTTTTTTGCTTTGACGTTTGAAGATTACAACACTTACAATTTATATTTAAAGTATTACAACTTCAGTTTTATAGTGAAATTTTCTTTTGTTCTTCCATATACATATTGGAGTATTCTTCATTCCATAATATATTAAGTGTTCAGACACCCATCCTGTACAGTGATTAGCGACGCTGACAGCCGTGCCATAGGGCTTGTTCGAATCCCAGGCAAGACAGGAAATTTTATGAATGTATAGTGCCTTTGTAGCAGGGGGTTTCTCAACATAGCTGCCAAGTAGCAAGTCTCTCTTGAGATTAGTGGGGAAGAAGAGAGGTGGGATTCCTCCGAACACTCCCAGTGTATTCTTCTTCAAAGTCGGGTGGAACCTAGTCAAATCGTATTGTCACCTGCATGGTGCCCAAAAGCTGTGGCTAACAACAGACGTACAATCTAGCATTTTGCCATGATGAATTCCGGAGGCCTCGATCTGATACAATTAGACAGGTGGCATTACATAGCAACAACAACAATATTTAGTGTTTCACTGACACTTATGTTTTTCGTTCATGCAATCATGTTATTACTTTCATTTTATTTTTGTTGGTACTTTTTTGTTTACCTTGATTCTTATAATTTGCAACAGAAATTCATAGTGGTGTGCATTACACCACTATGAACGTTGAAGACCTGACATACACATTTATTTCAAGTTCTACTCAAAAGGAACGGGAGGGGGGCATTTTTGATATTTTCGAGGCCGAAACAAAAAAAAAGTTTTATTTTAATATTTAAAAATATCTTGCTAAAGTCTTGCATGCTGTTCATGTACAAAAAATAATGTGCATTTTTTGTTACTTCAAGGTGATTACATTTCGAAAAAAGTGTTTAAATTGTCTTTTGTAATTTATTCTTTAAAAAAGAACAACTGCATCCTTCAATAAAGATTTTTCTCAACACAGAGCTCTTTTTTAATATGTATGAATAAATTTCATAATATAAAATTAATATTCATAACACAAAAACTACAGCAATTAGCGAAAGAAATCAAAACCTTAAATTTCGACCTAAATCTGCGTATTTAAATCATTTTATTTTAATCTAACACTTCACATTTTGAAAAGAGCCCTTTTGTTAGAATCCTTGCCAAATTTCAATGAAAAGAATAAGAAAAAGAACCTTACTGAGATTTTTACATGACCCTAATCTAAGTGCTGCTATGTTTCAAAAGATAAATAGCTCGATGTATTTGACTTGACATTTTAGATGCTAATTCAGTTACTTTCCCGTCTTGCCTTGGGCACCCTCTAGAGCATTAAAACGATATACGTTTCAATTAAGTGCGTATCTGAAGCAAGTCACTGAACTGTGTTTGTTTGATTTGCACTCTTCTGTTTACAGTTTACATTTAATTTATATTTATTATTTTAATGTACTCGCCCCATATAGCAATACCTTATATTTCAAATGAGTCTATGGTTGAAAATATTTATTTTTTCTAATATAATTAGTTGAATTTTAAGGAATTATCTTCAGTAATTGCACTCTAATATCACAGTCTAATAATAGATTTAAAGTTTATAAATTAAAAATTACAAAATTTAATTTAAATAAGTTAACTATATTAAGATATGTATCATGCTTAAATAAATGGCTTCATGCAATTAACGTTCAATCAGAAACATACATTTCATTAAATAAACTAACAAATGGATTATGTTCTTGTTGCTTATGCCACCTGATCGACAGTAACATCAGATCAAGGTCCACGAAATTCATCGTGCCTAATAGCTAGAATTTTACGCCTGTCGTTGCCTAAGCTTTGAGTCCCCAAGACGGTGACAGTGTGATTTTGCTTACGCAACACGATAGATGGCGACACAGTTCGGACCCACAGATTTAACGAGCACGTTTCTCCGATTTGTACTCGGTGGGCATTTGGTGCATCGGGCATCGAACCCAGACCTTCCGGTTTGGGGTCCGATGCTCTAACCACTAGGCTACCCATGTCCCGACTGTAATATGTAATGTATTGTAAAGCTAAATATGTATACAAAAATTGGCAACGTTATTTTTCTGACTATACAGTTGATTTATCGTTGTCATCATTAAATTATTATTCCTTCTTAGAAAAATATTGAATTAAAACATTTTAATTAACAGATACTTACTTATTTATATACTTTATTTTGTCTAATTCAATACTGTTTTTTCCCATTTATATTTATATGGCAAATAAAGATGAAAACAACAAATCCCAGTTATTGATAATTACAGTTTCGAATATTGGAAAACATAGTTTCAATTCATTTAAACTTCCAATAATATGAACGAATTAATTTAAACAATATCCAAGAAAATAGAAGTAAAATATTTTTATGTAAATGAATTGCTAAGTTATGTAATGGTATTTCATAATTTTGATTTTTGAGAATGAGAAAGTCAATGAAAAATTCTCAAACACCGTCTTAGGTATCATTATACCTTATCCTTTATTTTTAAAAAGTAATAAAGGTTGAGTTTTACATATTTTAAGTGGTCTCAGGACTCTTAAAAGTTATTCGTGAACTGGAAAAATCATCTTTTTTTAAAGCAATGTAACATAGCAATATAACAAAACAATAATTTGAAATTTTTACCACATGAGTATCCCATATATGTACATTCTTTCTCATAATTTCAGAAAATTTGAATAAAAAATTAAAAAAGTTATGAAGGAATAAATTTTTGGCAATTTTTTAATAATATGAAAATTACTATTTTACACCGCGTAGGATTCTGAAGTACAAAATTGATTAAAACTTACAAAATTAATTTTATTTGGTATAAATATGTTCCCTTTTGAACTTATACTAACTTTTAAAACATTAAGAGAGAGAAAAATATTTTTAAAATACAGTTATGAACAAAATTTTAAAATTTTATGAAAAATTCAATTAAATCTCAAATAAAAAATTTTTTTTATTAAAACTTGTTTCAAATTTTTTGTATAAGTTATAAAGAATCTTATTTTGAACATGTGTATGAAATTCCATATTGATGTGATAAATAGTTTATGAAAAATCCTGCGCGGAAGCCAAACTTTTTCATTTTGAGAAAAATGAAGTTAAAGTTAAAAATTTACAAAAAAAAAAAATTAAATTAAACATACAAGTATGCATCAAAAATCCCCAGAAACATAGATATTGCCCACTGCATTTAAATTGTTCAATTTCTTTAAGTATCTTAAGTTTTTTAGCTTTACGAGCTTCAAAGGAGGTTTTGGAATCTTGTCTCTTAGCCGTTGACTTACACACACTGTGTCAACATTCACAAAATTCAAAATATTTCTTTTATTTATTTTTAAATCCAAAGCACGCATCATATCAATTATGTTCTTACTGCCATCATTGTATTTACATGCAGCTATAAATGCAGCTATTTTTGTGACATTAATTCCTGATCCAATCAATTTCGGGCTATACTTCCAAATTAGTGAATTGATTGACTCATTGGTATTTTGAGTTTTCCCTCCAAACAACTTCTTAACAATTTCATAAGTGATAAATCTTTAAAAGCAGGTTTAATCACTTTAAAAACTGCTTTTCGTAAGGTGTGAGAAAATTCATTCACTGCATTGTTGTGGATTGAAACATTGTACTCACGCCAACTAATTTTGCCTTTAGGGCAAAACTAATGTTTCGGTTCATCATCTGTGCTCGATGTATGAGCGCACATAGCCCAGACAGCTTGCCTCACCTCATTCACATTTTGAGAATTGGCACGAATAGCCTTACCATAATAAGTCATCAATTTGCTTATAACAGCATCAGTTAGACGACCTTTCCCACCAATTATTTTCCAATTGGAAAACTTCTTTTTGCCCAATAAAGCTTTTAACTTCTGCAAGCGATTACCCATTCACTTTTGGTCATGACCAACACACTCTATTTTTTCAATCGGAACACTATCCCCATATGTTTTTTTCCCGGCATTAGAATTCGGCAATAGAATATACAGAATACCGGCATTATTAAGCTTTCATTTTACATAAAAATATAGGATCAACCTTTAGTCTTTTATAAGTTATCTTGTGGCTAACAGAAAGAAAGCTGTTTATTTTTTACTATTTTTAAATTCACACTTTATGGTATTTTAAAAAAAGACAATTATTCTATAGCAAAATTTTTCTTTTATTTTAAACTGAGTACTTTACTGCACGAACAGTAAGAAACTCACATTGAAAGGAGAAGAATTTACTGGTTTATGAGGAATCGGAGAAAAAAACGTCAAAATATGCAATATCCAGACTCCTCAAGGTACTATCCCCGCTTAAGTAAAGTAATTAAGATATTGATTTAAGTAAACTTTAAGAAACTAGAAATTTGTTATAAAATTTTTTAAACTATGAAAAGGATGAGGAGTAGGAGTGAGAGAGAATTCAAGTTCTTAGAATAAAATTTGAGTTGGTTTAAATTATGAAATTACATTTTAAAGTAATATTTATTTGTGTGTGAGTGTGTATGTGTGTGGGACATAGCCAGAAACGTTTGAAGAGCATTATAAAAGAAATTGAAAAAGAATTTTATAGTTTTAAGACAAAATTGATTGAATTGACTAACACTTTTAAAGTATACTATATGATAAATTTTAAGAAACTGTGAAATAAAAGAAGGGTTTTAATAATAACAGCATGCTTGAAATAAAAATGATACATACATCTACCAATTTTTCTGAGAAGTTTCGAGTTTCATACATATCTTACAGTGATCTGTAGAAGTTTCATTTTCCCATTAATTTTACTATTTAATGAAGCATATTTTGAAAAATAAAGAAAATATGCACAGGAAATTGTTCCTCATAATGGTGTGTTAATTTGCTGATTCTATAAAAATAATAAATATCCTTTGATCTCAAAAAACAGCGTATTAGTTCTAATCTAGTGCCGCTGTAGGCATACTGACGCAAGTTAAATCTTTCGGGGATCACACGTGTCTCTTTGGTGAGGCGTGGAAGCTAGGAGAGGTAGGAAGTCAACTCAGGTGTCGTCCTCGCCAATTCACCATGGTTTACAATTACAAAGCACGTTGCCAAAAGTTCTCATGTAGCTGAATATGGTGACGTTAATATTCACTCACTCACTCAAAATAAATTATTATCTTATATAATACACACATAATTATTTTTTTAAAAAACACTTTTAAAGCAATTCCAGGTTCCTTTCAAATATTAAATCCTAGATTATTTTGTATGAAAAACATAATTTTTTTTTAATTTTCAAGCTTCCTTAACACATTACACCTAAAGGAAGAGAAAACTCTACCTATATCAATCTTTCCTCTTTTAGAATGTTTTATTGAAAGCTCAAGAGTTTAAAGTAAAATAAAATATATTTGATATAACATAGAAAGTTGTATAAGCTTAAAAATAAAAGAACATGGTACGTTTATTGATAAACACTTAACATTTCAATTTTCAACGTTATTTACGACTGCTTTCCACCTTGATCACTTCTAAATAGAGCATGAAATTCAATAAGAGCATGTTACGAGTAACACATAAAAATTTTTTAAAAAAGCATTAACAACACCGTGAAGCATAAAAGCATTAACAACATAGTGGAACATTAAAAATCCATTAAATTATAAGATTTTCAAGCACAATGAAAAGATCACTCCAAAAATGTGTTATCGATAAATGGATGATTAAAATAAGGTACACAAGAAAAGGAGATTGACGATGTTAAAGAGAAACATAGAATTCTGAACTGCGACGGCTTCAGATCACGTATTACTTAGGATACTCTAGAGAGAATTACAGAGTTTAGCTATCTCATCTATATGCCGTTTAAAACTAAAGCTATCGGATTACCATCAGTTTCTTTCACTCCTAACTTTTGAGAAGGTAACCATTTTTCTGTACCCCGAAAGTATGTTATTTTACAAAAAGGTATTAAAAAAACACTATCACTCAGAAAAAGTTCCAAATAAAAATGAATATTTTACTCTTTATTTATTATTAAGCAATGTAACAAATTTATTTTTATTTCTAATACAGACAGATATTTCCTTAAAGAAAGTACATATTTCACAGCTACCTTTACCCACGAGTTATGCCATAAAAAATCTCCTAATTTTAATTTTTCTAATCCAATTAAAACGGGAAAAGTTGATGATAATCAAGATTAAAATTTAATTAAAAGAAATTAATTTATTAAATATCATAAAATATGAGTTTAAATCTAAAATTAAATTTGTTAGTTGAAACAATTTCATTACTATTAGGAAATCACTACAAAATATGTTTTTATTTAAATAGTCAACATTTATTTTAATACTCTAAATATTAACTTAACATAAAGAAAAAAAATCTTAAATGAAATAAAAAAATAATGCTTAAAATAAAGCCTTCAATTGGAATACAAGTAGACAGTGCGCCTATAGCATACGTTATAATACTTTAATTAGAAAAGTTGTCAGATTCCGAAACATATATTGTAGTTAGTTATAATAACAACCCCGTAATAGCTTATAAGCAAAACTGAAATAAATAATAAATTTAAATTATAATCTAATTCAAAGTTGGAACAATAAAACTGAATTCGTAGATTGCTTTTATATATACTTGTAGAAAATTTGTACAGCTATTTTCTTCGCAGGTGAGAAATGGTCCATTCAATTAGCGTAAGGTATATAAAGGTTATTGGTTTTTAGAATATACATAAAATTAGTATAACACTAGTTGAATACAAATAAATTAAAATAATACTATTATATAAATGTTTCCAAATTCGAAAAAGATTTACTATTATTTTCGTACGATACTTTCATGAAACTTACATAAAAATCTGGGCAGTGATATAGTAATCAGAACACACAAACTCAAAGGGAGACATATCCCAGATAGCAAAAAGAAGCCGTTAAAAAGTCAAAAAAATTTATTTTGTCTCAAACTATGAAGTTCTTTAAAGTAATTAAATGTATTAATTTTTAAGGTATGGTTTTAATCAAGTTTTAATTTTCATTTAAAAAAATAAGGAAAAAATATTGTCTACGAAATTCCGGAAAAAATTAAAATAGTCAATTATAATTTGTTGAGGAAACATGGTTCACATATTTAACACCAATGCGGAAAAATTAACTGTTTTAATTTGGAAGTATTAAATAATTTTAGTTTTTGCTCCCCGAAACGCTTAATCTAAAACTTTGCCCATTTGTATCCAATAGTTATAGAAGCAATCTATGCTAAAAATTTCTTTGTAATCTTTTGTGGAGCAGCATATTTTACTGCACACCTACTCGTACAGCGGAACGTTTTTTCTAATGTTCTAAATCTCATTTTCTTTAAATCAGAGATTTAGAAACTTGAGAATTGCTACACACTTTTTGAATAAAATATTTACCAAGGGCTTGTTACCTACTAGTAAAATATTGGGTCAGTAAAGTAAAACTTTTTTAAATTGCTAGGGATACAATTTAGGAAGAAAAATAAAAGAATTGTTAGTGGAATATTTTCAAATTTTGGAAACCCGATATTTTTTGAATAGATATATTCATGACATATTTAATATTTCAACTTTGCATAAAGATTGAAACATTTTTCATTGTCATCAGTAGTAATAGACCGATAACTTTATTTCTCTCCATTGAAACTTTACATTTTAGAATTTCTTATGCCATTTCTGGTTTTATAGTAAAAAATAGAGCTATTTGTTGTCTTCTACAAATGTGAGAATTGGTCATAATCTTTGCGTAAAATTTTTGGAAGATTTAGGCGAAGAAGGTGCTAAATTAGATGAATATTCTTAAAAAAATTCCAAAAAATGAATAAATAAATACAACTCTGAAAAGGAAACGAAGTCTTACAAGATAAATGGGTTTTTCAAAGTATATTTCCTTATATTCTGCATTGTTCAATTCACAAGTTTGCAAATTTTTTGTCGATTAAAACCAAAACCTCGTAAGGTATAAAACAGCAGTATAAATCAAAGGATAATGTAACATATAGAAGTAAATTTAATAAATAATTAATCTTAAGGAGAATGACCATTGCCACACTATCCCAAAAGGGAAATAATTAATTATTTCATCCTACATTACTTGAATTCCCTGATTTGATGAGGAAGATATGCTTAAAATTCCATTTCGTACGGATTACCCTGAATTTTTCATACGAGTTGCCACAGGTGTAATCCTCCATATAAGGTAGAAATTTATTAAATTTAGCTTCTTAGTCCCGAATAAATATACAAAAGAAATATTTAAGTGAATTTTTTTTTTAAATTTAGTATTTTCAACTTCGTGTTTCTTTTTCTCACTTTCTTTGGAATTTAAAAACTCGTTATTTATTTATTTTTTGTTGCTTTGTATAACACTTATACTAAGCTACATTTAAAAAAATATTCCAGAGATTTAATGATTTATAAATATTAAATTATTTTACCACGTTAAATTTAATAAAATGCTAATTTAAAATGAGATTTAATAAATAGTAAATTACAAATTTGTATTTTTTTGCTTAGAAAATAAAATGGCATGTTAAGTATGTAAAATATTTTATTATAACTGCTTTTACAAATTCACGAACATAAAATTTCTGCCTCTTCTCACTTCTACGGAAAGATACATAAAGTCGAATTTATTATGGTAGATATAGTGTAGGTTTTACATGGTCCCATTGATAAAACATGTATAGCAACTATGAAAAACGGGAATGCTCGTACAACATAATAATTTCTCTTAACATTTATACTGCACTGTTTAAAATCACTGACATGAACTTAATTTAAATTCCTTTTGTACTTAGAAAATTGTTTGAAATTACGTGAAGTAACTAATAATATAAAAGCACTTTGTACGATAAAGGCATCCCTTAAGGCTAACTGCATTTAAAATAAAAAGTGATTGTACATTTTCTGATATTACAAATATTTATTTTACAAAAATTTAAAACTACGTTCCTCCCTTCACTTTACAAAGTAAAGTGTAAATATATGTACTACGTGCTAGTAAGTTAATTAATATACATTTAACAAATAATCATTGAAATAAATAGTCAACACATTTTTCAGGTATCTTAAAGTTATATCAAATGTTCTATTTTCTGAAGCATTATTGTTGGTTTATGAATTTAAATGTGCAATGCACACATAATTTTAGTATTGGAGTTAAAAACGAATTACCTGTTTATGCTATGTACTTCTAGTTAAAAAGTATACTATTTATATAAATTCTGTTATAACTGAATATTTATGAATTAAAAAAATATTGCAAATTATTTGAATTTTTCTTTACTATCTGTCTTTGTTGTCAACAAAAATAAGCACACTTCTAAAAAATGGAAGCATTTGTTGATTGGAAAACGTGTTTCCATTTTTTGAGAATTGACATGTTGGTGAGAATTATCCAAACACTTTAAATGAGAAATAAACAATCTCGATATTTTCTCAGTATCATAGATTTTGTATTAGATGCAAAAAACTTTAATTTGTATTAGATATTAAACTTTTTTTAGAAATGCGTTTCTAGTTCATCAATGATATGAACTAGAGATGAATTTCTAAAAAACTTCAAAGTTTACTAAATGTTTGAAAAGTTGTAATTAATTTTAGAATAAATTAATACTTCTGTTTATTAAGAGGTCATCTGGTTCTTTTCTTACCCCAAAATGAAGGAAATCAAGTATCTTAGTTAATGCTTATTAATAAATAAACCAGTTTTAGAAAGAACAGCGATAATTCATGGCAGGAAATGTTAATTTTGAGAATTTGGACAAACAGCTCTATTTAAAAAGCTGGAAGTTTAGACCAGCACCATTTTTTGGTATCTTTATTTATCAATTTTAATAATATAAGCTTATTTTCTGAGTTAAATTTTATTGAGAAATGCATCAACCTCATCATCAATACGTTAACTGCTGAAAATGCATAGTTTTTCAATTTTGTATCTCAATCCCTTACTTTTCAAATACTTATAAGGGAATATACAATTTATTGCATGACTGAATTTTAAATTTATTTAAAAATAATAACTAATGGTTGATTCGTCATTTTTTTTAAAATTACTACTCCTTAACTTTTTTTTTATCTAACTTAGTTTTATAGGCAGCAGGAATAAACCTAACTTCATTCGTTATATGCAGAAAAAAGTTCAAAAGTATTTTAAAATAACAAAGGAAACCATTTAAAAATTACGCATAGTGTTAATGTCCATTTTAGATAGAATTAAAATAATTATTAATTTTATTACATTTTTAATTATAATGAGTTGAAAAAGTTTCAATATTATCCATCCAATTTTACATACTCTTTTTAATGTACAATGCTTGATACTTTTCATTTTAGTTCATCAAAATCAAGGCATATTATTTCTTTTTTTCTCATAAAAGGAATTAAAAGAAAATACTACGATATTTTGATGTATTTGTCATAAACTTTGACATTTTAACCTTCGACGAATTTATCTAAAAGGTATTTATTGAATCCATTTGCTGAAATCCATTCCATGTCTTATGTAGTAAAATAAAACGTGTATGTTTTTAGTAGTGTGCGAAAAATTAATAAAAAACTAATTGCAATAAATCTGTGTACCTTCTTTGTAACACGGAAATACCGTTTTATCTCCTTATTTAGGAAAATAGTTAAAATATCAACAATTTATAACTGAAAATAGTTTCCTGAAGTATTTTTTTGAGTTATATTTGCATATAAAAAAGAGGGAATGTTAATGTTTACATTGAAAAATTGGCTTTCAATAAAAAAAAACATTTGTTTTTATTTTTATATTATAATATCTACTTCGAATTAAATTTAAGTCTTACTTGAATTGAGTTATTCTGTATAGTTCTTTTTATTGCTTAAAAATATCTTTCGTTGATATTATGCAATTTTTTTCATATTTTACTGAATAGTTCAATATTAATTATTTTAATATATATCATTGCTTAATATATAATGTAAAGCTTCCATTAATCTTAGCAATATTACTAAATTTTATTTTGAAACAAAATATAAAATACTCAATATGGTAAAGTTTGCGCTATTTTGTATCTGAAAACTTAAAGATCTTAAGCGATAGGAACGATATTAACACTAAAAACCTAATACTTCAAATGCATTCATAATATATATCTTAACAAAAATTATTTACCCCCCCCCCCCGAAAATAAAAAAGCAGTTATGAAGAAACACATATCATTAGTCACTCGAGCATTAAAATATTCCGATTAAAAATAATTGTAAGGCTCTAAATATTTCCAATAAAG
This sequence comes from Trichonephila clavata, assembly GCA_019973975.1. Classification (NCBI taxonomy): domain Eukaryota; kingdom Metazoa; phylum Arthropoda; class Arachnida; order Araneae; family Nephilidae; genus Trichonephila; species Trichonephila clavata. The sequence goes on along the minus strand of BMAO01001405.1, from coordinate 3,616 downwards.
TTTTATAAGTAATGTTAGTAAGATCATACAATTCTTTCGGTCATAATAGTTTTTAGCTAATAACAAATTTTAACTGCGTGATCAAGGAGATATTCCTTTTTGAACTCGGTGATGAATTAGTATTGGCAGTGCACGTTTAGGAAACAAATGACTCAAATACACTGAAAGATTTTTAAAATCGTGGTGTCGAAGCACGATGTGGAAGCCCCTTAGTCTCACAGCTTCCTTGCAGCAATAATTATAGATATATATCTTATAACGATATTCTTGTTGTGTCCAATAAAACAATCTGAAACAGTAAGTATCTGACATTTTATGTCAACCTTGTTTTTTTATATATACATATATTAATATTTAACAATTTTGGAAACACTTGGCAATACCATAAAACAGGAAGTCTTTAAGAACACACCTTAGGATAATAAATATTTTATTTAACAATCTGTACCCTTGACGTGCTATCAATAAGTTTTACTACACTACATATGAAGTGTTATTTCACAAATTTCAGAGTATTTTTCTCCAAGAATTTCATGATATCTACTCAATGAATTTTAATACAGAAATATGATTGTTTACGGTCAATGACTTCGAGAGATTTTGAAATTTGAAGATTTAAAATCCATACGAAGAAGAAGCACACATTTACACCTCTAAAACATTCACCATTAAGTCAAAAAGTTTCCAAGATTCTTTTTGAATAGTAAATTGTCTTTGAAATTTTAAGATATTTCATTCTTTTATTGCTTCATCTTGAAATTTAAAAACGCTCTTTATAGTTAAATGAATATTAATATTTAATTCATTTTGTGACTGAAAGAGAACTATTCAATAACGAATCAATTTGAATCAGAAAGCTTCAATTTAAATTAAACAATTTGCTTCTTTTAAATATATCTTAAAGTTATAGTAGTTCGTGCAGGGAACAAACTTAATCACTTATTCTGGGACGAAAACACAGTTTACTTTAAGCCCTGAATACTTATTCAATTAATTACAGATGAATAATCTTACGGTACGTAACATTCATAAATTTTGTCATCGATAATTACTTATTTAGCTTGCTGTGCGAAAGTAGAGGACAATTCTACAACTCGATATTCTCGTGACAAATTTTCACCTTCGTAATTACCTCCTTTTCGATTAAGTATTTCCAAAACAATTTTTAGCGAATATTTTCCGTACTCATACCAGGCCTTAAATAAATATTTCAAACATATCTTTTAATCTGTTATGTAGAAGGATCTCATTCTCCTACTTACCTCTTAATTCTTTCAAAAACATCTGTTACCTGAGATTATATACTGCAATGCGTAAACAATTAATATGAATAGAAACTCTTCAATATTCAAATACCATCTCAACTTTCATTCATATAATCTTTCAAAGATGCAGATAATTGAAACAGTTTCTGACTCAATCTACAATAAAGAATTTTTATTTCGAAGTAACTTTTACTTTCATAAAATATGATAGATTTTCCTTCCTTAATGTTTATTACGCTCCATAACTTTATATGTAAAAACTACTGTTACTAAGAATTAAAGAAGGAAGATAATTTCTATCAAAGGGAAATATTTTTGGATGACTACTCTGCTAAATTATCTGCCAATTACTTCCTTTTTTTGGTTACGAAATTGCTGGCTTCAATGAAATAATTCTTCTGCTTATAATCTAAAAAAAATCCCACCTTTCTTATGCCTAGCGTAATTTATTATTAACACGTTTTTTGAAAATTGAAATTTTCAAGATGCTGATGAATTTCTTAGAGTTAATGATGGCAGAAAAAATGGGAATTTGCAGGCACATATTTAAACATGTTTACCCTTTCAGAATTAATAAAGACAATTTAAGCACTATGCTTTTCAAGTTTAAAGATATGATGGAATATTACGGAAAATAACTGTTATAATGTTCTTAAAGAAAGTATGTTTTTGGTAGTTCTATTATTTTCCATTTCTTTTTGCTTTTTTTTATTTAAATATTAAGGAATGTGTATGATTTTACCATTTCATTTTGCGTTTCAAATATTAATTTTATTTACCAATTATTATAGTGCTTTCAAAGTTCTACAAAAATATTAATTTATATTTGTGTTAATAACTACTATAGATTGATTTCATAAACTTCGATTATCTAAATGTATATTTCCATTAAGTTTTGTTTTGAAAACATATGCTCTAGCTTCTTTTTAAATTTCTTTCACAAGTACAGGTACTATAAACTCATAAAATCACTTTGAGCAGTAAATCGCATTTATATTTTGATAAAATAATGATACAAATAATTTATTCCAAATGAAAAATTATTATTTTTTTCTTTAGAATAGGAATTTTGCACTTGAATAAAACACTTTTATACTGAAAGGTCAAACATGTATTTTAAAGAAGATTCTATGTGAACATTTTCTTTTTAATAATTCGATGTGGTTTATTGCATTGTTAAATGTGATTCTAAAACTCTTTTTTCAATTATAGTTGTGTTATTCAAGCTAATTATATGTACATGTATATATATATATATGAATAATAAATAATAGGAATGTCGAAACTGTGTTACATTTAATCGTCTTTATAAAATACATGTATATATATATATTCTATTCTTACTCATTATTGGCATATTATATAATCTCCAAAATTATACCTACAAATTAAATTATCTTGATAAAATAGCAAATACAGAAGGAAAACAGTTTTTATTAAAGGAGTATGAGGCACTTGCATACTATAAAGATATTATTTAAAAAATGCAACCAAGAGATTACCTGCAGTTATCTATACTGAACTTAAGAAAAAATAACGAGATATACCTTGCTTTACTACATGCTAGATGAGGAATATAATTTAATCCTGCAACAAAGAGACAATCTATAAAATTTTACTCAGCAGTCAAGCTAAATATTTTACAATACTATGATTTTATGTGAAGTAGGTTTTTTTCGGAGATGAAGTTTGTGCATTGCAACAGCAATCCAGACATATGCGAGTCATTCGAATCCAGAAATTAATGTTTGACCTGATTTGACTATTTAGTAATACTTTTCATTCGAAACAACACTTGGGATATTAGGAATATGTTTCAGAATTTTAATTTCGGTTAAATGGCGAGGATGATTTATGAGCTGGATCCCCATTCGCCACACTTCTGCATCATACCAGCATTAGAACTTTCAGTTGCAAAGACTTATTTAGCAGCATCACTCCTAATGGCATTTTTAATGGAACCCGAAATCTGATTTTCGATTTGAAAGAAGCAACACATATATCTCAAGTTTTCAACTATGACCACATGGTGACATCTCAGCCAAGATATCTGAAATAAGAGACCTAATAAGACTAGTCAATTATTGTAATCTGTCAGATAGCAGAATGCCATTCACGTATATTTTAATCATTATGTATTTTTATTGGACAATAGCCGTCAGTCACTATACTGTGAGATAATTTCTTAGAAATTACCCCACAAAGTCTTTGACCCGCATTTCTAAGCAATTATCTCATACCATGTGTGTATGTGTGTGCAACGGAAGCAATTGCCATGAGCCTTTGGTTGTTTTGTGACACAATTTCGTACTAACACTTAAAATGTTATAAATCCATTTTTAAAAATGAAA
>BMAO01001404.1:0-13368 GCA_019973975.1 Trichonephila clavata | reverse complement strand
CATTTGTGTAACTAAATATCCTAAAAATTTTAATAGTAATTGTGATGAATTTCTCGTACACGGGATATATATGTAAAATCACTGAAATATATAAAAAGGGGAGTTTTTGCTATTCTTGTGAATTGATTTTTAATTATCAAAGAGATTTAGTATTTGAGCTTTGAAAGAATCCATTTTGAAGTTTCAGTTCCATTCATAATATCATAAAAAGCAGATACAATTTTTAAATCTTGACCCAATTCTTTTTCTCTTCAATACATAAACAAGAATGTTTGCATGAATTGCACAGTTCTTTATCAAAATAATTTGCTACTGCATACTGTCAGTCAAAATGATTTGCTACTGTCAGTCTCATTTACGTGCAGTAGAAAATAAATTGTTCTGCTTGAAAAGTGTCTGATAAAAAAACATCGGTCCATGACTTAATAAAAAAAAATTAAGTTAAAACATTGAACTTTTGCAGGCATGATTATAAGGATTCGAGGTATCAGAGGAGCCAATAAAAGTGTTTTCGATTGTTGGATCATTTTTTCGGTATTACGTCGCTTTAAAAGAAAGTTCTCAAATGTACAAATTTTTACCCGGTACTCTTATCTAATCCACTGAAATATGTTTGGTAAGCAAGATATTTGCTTGAATTAAGGTGTGTGAAGTAAGGTATAGCAGAGTTAGCAAGCTATTTTATCATCTAATGGTTGCCAAAATGCAACCTAATGGAGCCTTTGTGGGCACAACAGGTCCCAAGTGCGAGAGTCATTTCAGGGCGGCTCCCGCTGCTCCATTTTCGACACCGAATCCATTCAACTCAAGTTTTGTTGAAAACCATAAACATTTGTTTAAGTTCCGAGATCAGCATCCCGGGACTCTAAATACATTCAATTTTTCTATTATCTGCTAGCAAAATGAGTAGCAGGGAATTCATACAGAAATTTGCTGTTAGGAAAACAGACATATCTCTGTGATTTACTAATATTTGAGAAATGTTTTTCTTTGGCATCTATTTCAGTAGCTGTTATACAGCTGATTAAACGTATGCTTCCGAGAAATAGTTCTGCAACTTTTTTATCTGAAATGTTCCAGACTGTATTGTATGTGAAGAATTGTTTCAGGAGTTACGGTTTTAAAAATTTAATAAATGTTTATATTTAAAATTCTGTTCTTTTATATCGGCTGTTTTTTATTTTCTAGTCTTTAGAGTGCAGCTGTGATTAAGATGCTGGCCAGCGTTGAAAACAGAAAAGTTCTCGGACACTCCCCCCCCCCCTACTGGATTGAACCAAATCTTTAAATCTAAGACATTCCAAGGTACGATTTTCTCTTAAACAATTGTACCACCTTTTAAAAGCATTTCAAAATGGAATATTAAGTTTTCCTCGAAGAATAACCTAACACGAGGGATCTATACGAATAATAACCCAATTCTGTCTGTCAGAAATAATGGGAAATTTCACACACACAAAAAAAAAGAGTGGCTGCATTTTTAAACCATTCACTCTTATTTTTACCGAGAAAAATATTTAACTTTCAAGTTCATCACATTGGAGATTCCGCAGCACCATCGATACGTAAAGGGTTCGGGGAAGGAGTTTGTCAGAAACAGCATCCGTGTGGCAATACAGTAAGATCGATACGGCAGAAGAGTTTACAGCATTCTGCTTTTTATTTTGTTTAAATATTTCAAATTGTACAGTACAAGACAGTAAAAAAGTGGATTAAACATTGCAAAGAAAAACATCTGTTTTAAGTATTAAAAATATGCAGCGAATGCAAATAAGCTTTACGTATTTATTACCTGTATACACATTCTAGACTGGGATGAATTGAAAAATAAAACAATAGATATTGAAGCGTAAAGAAATTTGTAATGTGTTCATTTTATGTGTATTGAAAATTAAACTAAAAGACTTTTTTAGAGTATTTGTTACACTTTAAGACTGCTGTTCTGTTAGTAGAAAAAAGGAATTTTTTAAGGCCTTTGTAACACCCATGTGTCAAATTTATTGAAAACCCCATCTTTAGCGGATCTCTGCTCAGTAAAAGTAACATGAATTTCAAATTACCAAGGTGTTGGTTTAGTAGTTAATAAAAGGGGGGGGGGTAATATAAAACACCTTCAGAGGTCGAGCTTTGAAAAATTTATTTTTAGTAGAGCTCTACTCCATGAAAGGAACATGCTTGTTAAATTTCAAGTCTGTCGACCCAGGCGTTCGAATACGGGATGATCTTTTATCCAAGACATCTCTCGAAACCCCTCAGAGTCCAATTTTCCATAAAAACCACTTTTGTGGTGCTTCTTCATTCCATGAAAGAATTATACCTACTCAATTTTCAGACTGCAGGTTTAATAGTTAAGAGGTGAATGGTTATCTATAAAGGCACTTAACCCCTTTAGAAGTCAATTTTCTTAGTGGATCTCTTACTCCATAAAAGGAGCATGCCTGCTAAATTCAGAGTCTATAGGTCACAAACAGGAATAGTTTACTCTAAAACCCCTCTAAGCCCAGTTAAGTTTTGATTTTCTCAAAATGCTTTTTTAGTGGATATCTACTCGAGGAAAAGAAAATGCCAACAAAACATCGAGACTGTACGTGGAAAGAATTATCCATAACGCATCTTAGGGGTTGATTTTCGAAAATGGGTTCTTAGCTAATCTCTACTCCATGAAAGGAACATGCCTACCTAATATCAACTCTCTGTGGGTTTAATAGTTAAAAAAAGCATTATAAATAATGATCTCCATTTTCAAAGTCCCTGCAATACCACTTGGGGTCACTTTTGTGAAACCCATTTTGCAGTGGATTTCCACTCCGTGAGCCCGTCTCATTTCAAACATGAAGTGTAATATTTTAAAAATGGGAATACTTAGCTTTAACTCTCTTTTGATCCCCCGCAATGCCACTCGGGATCTATTTTTGTAAAACCCATCTAATTCATGAAAAGAATCTGCTTACCCCATTTCAAAATTATGTCCCGTAGTATGAAAAGGGCATTATAAACAATAATTCCCCATTGGGGTTGGATCTTAAAATTTTGATCACCCAATTCAAACTTTGTTCTTGTGATCAATGACATATATACATTTCTAATGCCGCCTTCAATCGAATGATTACACCAGAGTGAATGGTATAGAAAAATATTTTATTTGCATACTAAATTCAAGTAAAATGAAATGCTTTTTACACACAAGACATTGCTCTTGGAATCTTATTTTCTTAGGCTGGCAATCCCATTTTTGAGGTTTTCCCATCAGACAGACTGGAAAAGGAGTTAACATGTCGAACGGCTGCGGCGTGTGTGCGTAGACGGGAAACTTTGCTCTTGATCGGTAGCCACTGCTTTCTCTGTTCCATGTTTCCTCGGATGTTCTTCCTACTTTGCAATTGGGTTAGACCTAGGGAACACATTTGGATTTTTAAAAAAATGATACACCAAGGTACGTAAATATCAAGTAAAGAACTTTTAAATGTATTTATCTTTTGCAGACTTTGTGCCGACCTCTTGCCAATTCATTTGTTCTGATCTTTTCAAATGAAAAAGAGCAGCTTAAAAAAAAAATTCTTTTCAATTTGTATGGAAAACGAATTGGCCTCATAAAAGTGAGTCGTTACCGTGAAGCCACTGTACTCGATCCCTACTAGAACTTTTAAAAGTAATACTACTGTGCAGATGAAATAAAAGTGCAGTGTATATAGTATGGGGACCGAGTTCCCCTGCACTGGAATTGTTATTAAATAGCATCTATAAAAAAAAGCCTAAAGACTGGGAGCTTGCAACTCACCACCCCCTCCTTGTGGTGGAATGTTAACTCTAGCGCTGGGTAAAATACGTCCATTTCCTTGCCTGTTTTGCATTGAGCTTCAAATAAACCCCTTGGTGTTGCTCAGATGTTGCCTTTGCTATTTGGTTCAAGTCTCCTGTGACATTCTGCCCCCCCCCCTTAAAATTACATAATAAAACGTATGCAAATCTAGGGGTGTCCTTATGGTGTGACTGATGACACCCATGAATTATGTTTTCTAGCCTACTTCCTAACTGCAACTCTTTCCGGACACGACCAGGACTGGTTTTCGTAACAGGTTGCTGAAATACCCGTCTCTGGACCAATTCGCACGGTTCGGTTGCTGTGCCTCAGAGGGGGCGAATTTTTATGGTAAGGGAGGAATATTTCTTTAAAATTGATAAGTATTTCGAAATTCTATCGGAGAGATCTTTTACTCTTTGTTGGGAACATACCCCCAATTAGCGCCTGGCCGTGGGAAGCCCTGCAACTTCAGCATATCCCTCTTCTAAACTTAAATGCTTGTCATCCAAGCTCCGTACTTGCACTCAAACTTTCCACCGGGCCCTACTGTGCTCCCAGTTACACAACCATCGGTTCCCCGCCAAAGCCCCGAGACCGTGGTTGCATTCTCCGAACAGGGTCTTCCACGACACAGACGCAATCGTTCGCACGGGAATTTTATTTCCGGCTCGCCTTTTTAACACAACCTTAAATCTACACTCTCCACCAGCTGATAGACGTACGTCGTGCGGGCTCCTGTTTCCTCTGCGGTCTGGTTGTTGGAGCAGCTTCCGATGCCTCTTTTCCGAGTAGCACACTCATCAAACCCAACTTCCAGAGACTCCCTCTGATGTGATGGGTCCCACAATACAGTGATCTCCTCTCCATGTCCCACCATTAGCGTCCTGTTATGCAAAGAGCTTTGTTCGGCTGAAATGGACGCTTCACCACCAATCGTGCTTAGCACTGAACCGAGGGCACACTCGTGGAAACAATTAAATAATGAACCAAATCTAGAGAAACCTATTACTGTTGTTATGTCAAAGATACGCCGAATTAACCAACATTTGACACGATGATGCTCCGGGTCAATCTGCAGACAAATGGAGCAGTCTCTTTTTGTTTTTCTCGTGACGCTGCCACCAAAGAGACTCTCGGACACCTGAGCAACTGGCAACGTTTTCCCTGATACCCTAAGACCTCACTTTTTTGATGCCACACCACCAATAATACCAACTAGCCATGCACGCTTTAGCACCACTCCACCTCGGGATTGGCCACATCGAGACCTCTTGCAATACTGCAAATAAATTTGCAGTTTCTATTATGTCTGTGTTCCTCCTCGACCTGATACTAATACTTTCACTGTACTGACTCGATCTGCTAATACAATAGAATCTGTAATTATCGCTCCCCGTTGCTCAGACTTCACCTTAAACTTAAATAAAAATTTCTCTTTTCGACTACCATCCACACAGGATTGCAAATTTCACTTAACTCGGTTTTCACCACTTGCAGCCATGCTTCCTTTCGATTAGAAACTCGTACAACACGAAAATCAACAATTGTCTGAAGAATCAAAAATTAAATGCCCTCGATACTCAAGACAGTCTTTGCCGAGCTCAGTTGCTCTTACCGACAAACAAAAAGCACACTGTCAATACCTATGGCCACTCAAAAAGTACCAGGTGGTTAACGACCTGTTTCTGTGCCATCGACCCTCAGTAACGTGGAATTTACTGTCCCCTCTAGAACCTGAATCTCTATGTGGTTTTACACACTTCTTAAATTAACAGAAGTCAGCAGTGATGGATTCAACAACCAAAATAACTACTGAAGTCATACGCCTTTGACAGTTGAGATCTCTTGCATTAAAAATAGCACTTTCTCTCTTAGGATAAATGAAGCCCTTTCAGGCTGACCTGGCCCAATATTGTTTCATTTCTACATTGATGCCATTCCATCATACTCGCTCACAAACATTAATACGTACGCCACAGTGCTAGCTTGCTTCACTTCTTAACAAATGGGAAGTTGAAAACCCATCATTTCCTCGCCTCAGAAATCTTGGCATCGTTTTTGATAATTAGCACACACATTACGCGATACATTCCAAAAAGTTATGTTTTAAATTTACCTCCACAATTCCTGAAATCATCCTCGCCTTCAAGCACACAGCCATCTAGTAAGTTCCACGTCATAGATTCTCCGTATCCCTTATGCCTGATGTGTTCACATAAAATGATTGGAAAACTCTCGTTTAAAGCTTCAAATCTCAAATTACTTCCACACTTCTTGTCCAACTTTATTTCATATCCTACCTCGCACAGAAAAACCAAAATAAATCTGACAATGCAAACGCTCGTAAAGTTCGTTTTCGAACAGGCATTCATGTTCATTGTAAAGCTTTCGACCCAACATCGACAAAATGACAGCAGTCCTGTTCACGAGAAAAAACATGCTCTGTCTGCAACACCTCAAGCGTAACTCATTTCTTGATTCGCCACTACAGAGTACTTCTCTAATCCTATCGTTCTATGCAGCGTTTCAAATCCTCAAATCAAATCTCACAAATTTTTAATGGCTCTCCTCTTGAAAATATAAGACCATCTTTGGGTCAAAATTTCTTACCTTTTCGTGTCTGGCAAGTTGCAGGGGTTGCTTGTATTTTTGCTAATCCCTGAAAAATAATATTCTGCTCTTCTTGCAAGCATATTTGCACTTGACTGACACTATCCTCACATTCGGTTATCATGTAATAAACATGCATGACTATTTGAAAAATATAGGTTTTCAAAGTTTTAATACAAGAACACATGGATCAAAAAGGCATTGGTACTCTTGACACAAACTTGCTTGACTATTTACCGCAAATCATCTTCACGCTTTTCAACAGCATCGTTAAAAAATAATGCTGTGACGAACTTGAACAAATTCTAATTCTAAATTTTATAAAAATGAAATAATCTTATTTTCAAAACTCATTTGCCTTCCGGAAAATCACTCCCCCCTCTCGTATGTAACATTTAAATTTTTCATTATTTCCATTAAAAGATAAAAAGTTAAAATACAATTGGTTGCTAAATATATGAAAATGATTGATGAACATGCACAAGCAATAGTTAATCCAAATGAAATCATTCGCTATTACGGTAGGATACGTATTAATTAAATTCCAAAATAGAATATGATGCAAATAAAAATATTGCATATGAATCACTTATTTACAGCTCCTAAAATATTATGGAGGATACTTTCACAGATACATTGCTAAAAATGCTTTTTACTTTTTTTTTATAAAACTGGCATGAAATTCCCCCCAAACGGAATAACTCAATTACACATTCTGTTAGAATTGCAGAAAATGAAGTGCTCGTTGAACAATTAGGTACAAAAATCCTCCAATTTACTTCGCTTTTGTATCCATCAAACACATCAATTTCAAATTAACAAGATTATTTTGCATAAAGTTTTTAAAAAAATATATTGATTTGAGAAACTTGATGCAACATTACAGTAAGCACGAATTTAACTAATTTTCACTTCCATTTATTACAGAAACACTTAAGCATGGAAGTGTAATCAATATGAAGAACAACAGTTTGCTTTAGGTGAACAATGAGTGCCTCTAAAACTTTCACAAGAAAGCCATAACATAGCAAAACGAAATTCACCAATACCAATGTCCTCAAATGTTTTGATGGTTCCTTGCAAAATTAAAACTTTTTTGCTTCAAATTCTGAGAAAGTATTTACTGCTATGAAATTCATTGCTTACTTTTCAGGTATTCTAAATTTCGAAGAAGCAACCTATGAAATGCAAATTTGTCACATCAAGAAGACTGTCTTAGATGGAGAAATACTGAAAGGAGTTTTACTGTTATTGAAATTTCTATTCTGATGCAAAGCGATGAGACTGAAAGGGCCCTTCGGAGAATGCGTTATATCCGTGAAGTTTATAATCTCATTTGGTTATTCTGATATTCTCCCTCAGTTATATATTCAAGTTATACCATGGAAAAAGGGAAAGCTAAAAAGTTATATTCAAAAATATTTGGCAACTTCATTTTCCAAGTACAGAAAAGTGAAAAGTTAGTTAAATGAATTTTCTACATCTGGACTTGGATGCTTAAAAGTAATAATTACATTGGATATTGTTAGATATTAGTTTTTAGTATATTTAATAGATGGCGCCACATGTACAAAAACCCTTGTTTATATTATGTAAAACCTCTCTGCTACTGGAAATAAATACTATCTTAAATGCTTACTGTGGTCCTGTACACTATATTATAGATATTTCAAACCATAAACTGTTATCAAATAACACAAGCAATTCTTTGTTCTGCAGTTTCTTTTTTAAATTCAAATACTAGCTGATGTTCTCTCCAAGGCTAGATGTATTTATCTAATTCTAGTCTTTTAGAGAATGTCTGTTGGTGAATTTTCTGTTAGTTCATAGCATTGTAATTACTGTTTTAATTAGTACTTTCATACAATTGTGCTCGTAGCATGAGTGTGTGTACATGTCTTTTATTTGAAATTAAAAAAATGTTTTAAGTCGTATTGTTTCCATCATAGGATTGACCATGGGGAATCAAATATGCCAATTTATGACTCTTCATTCGTAGAGACTTTACCTGGGTCTCTTTTGGAAATTGAATGTACAATGAGTTACAAATAAAAATATAACTTATTTCAAATACACATAATTTCTTGAAAAATAAAATACAAAATATTGATTGCAATTCATATATAATATATCAACATTATATATATATATGTTTGAAAGGGAGCTCCTTTTTATGCAAAGTAATTTTTTCTAGTCAACAGTTTAGCATTGGTTATGTCTACGTTGCATTTCCATTGTGATGAATTATTGTTCATGCCTTTCTAATGTTTTAGGTTAGTATTGAATGCAAGGTAAAAAAAGAATCTAGATTACAAGTGTACATAGTACTTTCAGATAGTCATCAGTTACTTTCCATTAAGTTATGAAAAAGAAATGTTTCTTACATTTACTCGCTGATCACATCTTGAAATTTTTTTAAAAAAAGTTATTCATCCACATTTTTATCTCAACAAAGAATTTCATGCAATATTTTCCTCTGGTATTCCATAACTAAACAGCATGATTATGCATTGTAAGTTCCGAAATTTCAGCCCTTACAGGGCAATTAAGTTTCTCAGGATTCAATATTAACATGTAACTCTTTATTTTTGAGACATAAAATAAATAAAAATCAACTTGACAATGTATAAGTATTTCTTGAGATACACTTTATCATTGTGCGAAAACTATACTCGCCGAATAACATAAAATATTAATGTATTATTAAAGGACAGAATAAACTGAAGTGAGAATTAGAATACAACTCGCATGTTTCAGTGGTGCCAATTCGTTTGACATTATTTTCCCGGACATGTAATTGTGCTCTGCATACATTCTATTATGATTTTCTGTATAAAAAGACAGATAAGTTACAATAAGTTCATTTTAAAATGAATAAAAATGTTTTCCTTAGTCATGAAAGGGTTAAAATATTTTTTAAGACTACAAGGTACCCTTTTTCAAAAAAAATTTGCAGAGGCAGTAACAGTAAAAATAATTTGTTTTATATCAGGATTATATTAAGTTGATTCTTAAAGTAAGACTATTCAATTTGTGTGTGCGACCAGCCTTTATCTAACAATTTAAAAAAGTTTGAAAAAATTCTTATCAAAAGCTCACTTTTTAAAATTTTTAGTCTTTTTAAGTTATGTTTCTTAGATTATTATAAAAGTTGCTATGGATTTAAAAATTTGTTCCTTGATTTTTCTTAAGGTATGTGACTACCTTCGGAGCACTTTTTTTGAAATATGTAAAATTTCACTTATGTAAACATATTTTTATTTGTAATGGGACATAAAAGTAAGAATTCAAACACAGTTTTTACAAAGTTATAAATATTTTTGGAAATATAGGGAATTTTGAGTGAAATTTTAGTGAAAAATTGCAATTACGGTAAGGATTGTGTTCAAAATTCTGATACATATATTCTAATAATATTTATACAGTACATAAATAACATCATTTTCTGTGATTATAACTATGAAATTTATAATACTTCTGTAAAGTTTTCAAAATATGTCAATTTTTATGCAAAAACTCATTTTTTTACAAAAAACTAATGTTATTTTCTCACAAAAAGTGCAACAAAATAAATAAATATATACACAGGTATTAGATTATAGTTTAGACTACAGATAAAACTAAATTAAAGATTCTCTGAAAATTTCAAGTCAATATCTTAAAAAGAAATCTTGTAGTCAACCGTACCGTGAAGAAAAAAATTGAAAAACATAGTTTCTCAGAAAATGCATTTAAAGATTTTAATGCTATGTGAAAAATTTTCTACTGATTGTACATTTTTTAAACTCACCATATTTATAGCTCAAGCTCTTTTAAATTTCTTGTAAAACTTATTTGGAATTTTTTATTAACCTTTTGCTGTTTTCCTGTGAATTTTATACACTATAACAATTGTCCTTTTTAGCGAAATTTTGGTGAAAAATTGCAGTTACGACAAATTTTTTACACAAAATTCTAATAAGTGTATTCATATAATATTTATACAGCACATAAATGACATCTTTATCTGTGTTAGGTATCAAAAGATTTGTAATACTTGAAAAAGTTTTTTAAATACGCCAAATTGTATGCAAAAACTCATTTTTAAAAAAAATTAATGCTTTTTTTTATAAAAAAGCAATTAAATATTTATATATATATATACAGACATTAGATTTTGATTCATAACACAGATAGAACTACACAAAACATGTTCTGAAAATTTCAATTTACTATCTTAAAAATATTTTGTATAGTGAACTTTATCGTGAAGAAAAATATTGAAAAAGTTTCTCGTAAAACACATTAAAAATTTTTTTAACACAAAATAAATACTTTTCTACTTACAAAACATTTTCAAAACTCTCCATATTTATAGGTTAAGCCTTCTTTAGCTTCATTTTTAGCTAATTTTGACTTTTTTTTGGCTTTTTGCTGTTTTCTGGAGAGTTTTGTTGAGGGTAATGACTGGCGTTTTGATTTTTGAATACGTTCTGTGTCAATTCCCATGTAGTTTTTAAGTATCATTGGATCAATTACCATACCTAAATAATTAAATACATGCAACAGTCCTAAATAACCTGAATTATATAATAGGACAGCAATGTGTGAACCCAAAAATAAAGTTTTCTTGTGAACAAAAATTTCTTTTGGTAAAATAGACCATAATACATTATTAAAACTTTCATTATTATTTTGGGTCATGCCATGGAGGCATTTTTTTAACAAATCTTTATCACAGAGTGCTAAGTAAGTGGGCTTTATCACTTTAATAACTGAATTTGAAAGGCCTGTTGTTTTGTCTATGTGTACTTTTTCATCGCATAATGCTCGTTTATACTTGCACCAGCTGTCTTTCCCTGTAGGACATTGCCCATGCATGGGATTTTGATTGCTAGAGCAGCAGTGAAAGAAAACAGCTATTACAGCAGATTGCATTTTTTCGAGACATCCAACATTGCTACGGATGGCAATCCCGTAATAGTTCTGCAGTTTATCGATAAATTTATCAGTTAGTTTGCCCTTTCCACCAAGTCCTTTGGTGTTCTTTTTTAGTTTCCTTAGACGTGAGCCTACTCTTTTTTGTATATGACCTATACATTCGAGTTTTGAGACACTGTTTTCCCCATATATATTCTTTACTTGTAAAAAGCCCTTGGAATCCCCATCACCATAGTACTCGGTGTACTGCAAGTCTCGTTTTATCAATGATCTTTCAAAAATTCTGAAAGCTCCAACAGCTTCCATATTTCCTGAGGATCCTTTATAGTTTGAGCATTCATGCGCAGATTTCACTTTCATTTCACACATTTTGCAATACTGAGTCATTACTTCCAAATCTAAAATTTTCCCAGTATCAATGGAAATAGCTGAGACACAACCATTAAGCGACATATGGCCTCTCCGCTGCCACGTGCCATCTACTGAAACACCACAATTTGTACTTTTTTTTAAATTTCGCACTTCTATTGATGCAGCTTTCATATTTTCTTCAGAACAAAACTGTACTGCTTCCAGCAGTTTGAGTTCATGAGCTCTGAAGGTGTTTTTAGAAATGCAGGGCAAATTTAAAGTACATAGCAACTTCTTACCAGCTGTGAATCCCCTGCCAATCAATCTCAATCCAAATACCAATAAAGTATTGAGAGTGAATTTTTTATTTTCTTTACGGGTAGAAGTAAAGCCAGTCATGAATCCACAACTGCAAGACACACACAAGTTAGAGCAAAGTCCTTCCCTGGAATCTTCTGTTAGTTTCAATCCAGTTGCATAGCATTCCGGACAACACAGGATTGAAATAATTCCCAATAAAGCTTGGAAATCAATAATTCGATTACCTGTAGAACCATGAAATATAGGTTCAGGCACATCAAAACTGTCATTAGTGGTCAATTTTGCTTCACTTGCAGACGACGCCTTGTTACTGTTTGGTGCTGACTTGGTAAATCTGTTTCCATAAAACCTTCTCTTTCTAGTCACTTTTGATCTAGTTTTCGGCATTTTGAAATTATTCACAATGAAATAAAATGTTAAAATTAAATAAAATAAATGAATAAATTGTAAAAATATCAAAAATAATTAGTAATAAAGAAGAACGCTTTCGAATGAACAATGTAAACAAAGTATAGACGATACTAGTATTGCCATTCAATAAAACAAGCTTGAATAAAAAAAAACAGTTGCCAGATGGAAAAAAAATATTATTAAATAAGTAATGGATACCTTGATCTGTATTTACAATAAGTAATGAATGTTTATCTTGCTTAAAAGTCACGAAAAAGGATTTCAAACTATTTGTTTACATTTTATGTCTCTTTAAATACCCATTTCCGGTTTTGAAAATTCCATTTCCGGTTTATTAATTAAGCTATAACTCTGCTTCTAAATATCGTAGGAACTAAAATAAAGTATTTTTGGAATCTTAAATATATGGGCTATAATATAAAAACATAAAAAAAATTTCGAAAAAATTCACCAAACACACGATTTTAGGGTAGTCACATACCTTAATATTTCCCCAGCTAAGCCTGGAAAAAACACAAACATTTTTAAATATTAATTTTATCATTCTTTGAATAAATAACTAGAGATCTCAGACCTAAATCTATACTAACTTTTACAGAGCATATGTTTGGGAGTAGATACAAAAAAAAATTTCAAGACTCGATCTTGACCAGAAAAAAAAGCCTTAGGGATTAGAAAACACTTATATATTCAAAATTAAATGTCTTAAGAAAAATGCATTAAAAGATTGTAATGGCTTAAAACAAAACCATATGAGGACCTTAAAGCTCTCAATTTTTTAATATGTTAATGACTGAAAACGTTTTTAAAATTCGAAATATATTTTCCCATAATATTGATGGCATTTGTGACAACAACGGGTTATTCGGCTTAATCTTAACCCAATATTTTCACAAAAGTTTTGAAACACAAAACATGTACAAAATTATTTATGATTTTACCTTAACCTAAAA
>BMAO01001403.1:93452-116884 GCA_019973975.1 Trichonephila clavata | reverse complement strand
GAAATGGTCGTGAAGTTTTACTTAAAGCCAACCATTACAAAGCCAACCATTCAGAGATCAGCCCAGGTTTTTGACGAAGTCAGATCTCTGGCTGTTAAGAAGTGGGAGTTTGGAATAAAAATAAAACCAACTAAAATAAATTTTGAAAGAATGTTAAGAGGTGGTTTGTTATAAGAAAGTTCTCAGAGATATTGGATTCCCTTCCCCCAAACAATAAATTTTTTAACAGTAAGGAATCTTAAAAACATAAAAGAAGAGGCATTTAAGTTTCTTTATTTTAAAAAAAAGTACAATTTTGTTGAATTGTGGAAGATACATTGATAAAAACAGAGTTCCATTATGTAATAAAAAAAAATTCACAAGGAAAATGGCAATTTCAGCTTACAAAGTGTGGTGAAAATGTATGAATAATTTTTTTTAATTACTTACTTGTTAATACATAACAAAAAAGGCAAATGAGGATAGCAGTAGAATTCTAAAAGGCAAACCTCATTTTAACCCTAATTTCAGCATTTCTTTTTAAATGCTATCGGAAACAATTTAATATTCGAAGAATCTTGATCACAAGACACCTCTCACAAATACAAAAGGAATACAAAAATGCATCTGATATTTGTAAATCTCTTGGAACAAAATTCAAGGGGCATTCGCAATATATATATATATATATTCGTTAAAATTCTTGATTTTCAAAAATAAACACTTTTCATCACCAACGAATACACATTTTGGTTAAACGCAACTCAAATCAATCCGAAAAAAAAAAAAATTTGAAAAATAACCTCCATATTAATTATACAATCCTTGAAATACTAACTAATGCAAATTTCACTATATTTCTTTAAGTATTTACAAATAAGGATAATTAGTTTCAAGAGGTATAACTCCTCAAACCATAATATACTTGGACGAAGATGTGTTTTACAACATAAAAAATTAAATTAAGTTTTACTAAATACATCAACTCGTTCAAGAAAGACCTCCACAAAAGGATTTCCACGCTGATATCCCATTTACATTTCCACTAACCAAATTAAAAATGCGTAAAAACAGGTATTTAATTCATTTATTTGTAACCTTGTACAATTGAATTCGAAAAATGTATGAATACATTAAAAGTAAATAATTTATTCAAATGGAATTAGCGATTAGTGAATAACTTTCGAAATATTTCATGTATCCATTGAACCTTGAATTCTCCCCAAATGAAAGAAAGATAATATTTTATTTATTTTTCCTATAATTCGATTTTTATATGTATCACCTGCAACGATCTCCCAACGCAAAGGTAAATGAACTTAGATGTTAATGTAAACACACTTTAAAATAATTCGCTAGAAAAAAAATATTAAACAAAACAAATATTAGTAGCTAACATTCAATATCGATTATATATAATGTATTTATAAAAATAAAAAAATACAAACTGTTGTTTATGAAATTATTGCTCTCTAAATTGAAGAAAAAGACAGAAAACAAATTCCTAAAATTCAGAGAAAAAGATTCCCATCGGATTTTCATATTAAAAATAAGTTCGAAATATAACTTTTTAACTTCTGCGATGCGTAGACAGCAGGTGGGCACAAGTTACTAATTTCTAAATAAAACAAACACCGAATTCTTATTTATATACAATAAATCTCAAAATTCGTGTATTCTTCAACAAAATACATTTTTCCTCGAAATTTTTAAGCCTTTTTTCAAATAATAAGTGGACATAAATTTACAATCATGTGAAGTTATAATAGAACTAATATTCGAACTAGAAAAAGTATTTCTAGTAAGGAAATTGTATTATAATATTAGAATTTTAAAAAATAAATATATACGGATATTAGGAAATAAAATGATCATTACATTTTATAAAAACACACATTGCGCCATAACATACGAATAGAAAATATGTTTACTCTCATATTTATTAAAACTAGATTTGTGCCTCCCCCCAAAAAAAATGTACACTATCTTGAAATTTATCAGCTAAAATAAATACAGACATTTTTCAGTACTGATCAATGAACTCTTTTCAATCATTTCTTTTACATCCATTTATCAAATAAATAATTTTTATTATTATTTTCATCTAATATCTAAATAAAAGCGGTCGGAATTTGCTATCGACCAGACAAATTAAAATCAAATTATGTAACGTATTTATTTTGTATTCCGATTGGAATTTCTGCAGACGATTTTATCAAGGATTTCATATCGATCGAGATAAAAACAAACAAAGAAATCCTGTATCTAGCGATATTTATCAAGCATAAAACAACAATTGATCAACATTCAAGGAAAAAGCTTCTTCGAAAATGCTTGTTCTAAAAAAACAGAAAAATGATGATTTTACTGAACTTCTTCCCTAAATATAAAAATCACAAAAATATTTCTAAAGCGGAAATAAACTAAACTGGAGTTAGGTCCTTTAAAAAAAAATAATAATAATAACTCGGAAAATGTTCAGTGTTATATTAAGGTGATAATACAATTCTCAACTGACAAAAATGAAATTTTTTTAGCATAACTGTTTTTTTATGTATTTTTCTACTATCTCACGAAATTTGAAAGCTCTAATTGAAAAAAAAAAACAGTTATGATTATTTCACATCCCAATGCCAAATAACTATAAACAGATTTCTCTCACAGAAAAAACTTACTAGTTAATTTTCATTTAAAATGCTAAAGCTATTTTTCCCCTATTGTTTAAATGATCTGATATTTTTTGTCTAATATTGCACTTAGTACATGTAACAAAAGTTAGTATGCATTTTTGAATCAAAGCAATACTCCTTTTTTAAAAAATTGTCGAATTTAAAATTTATACATTTTTTAAGGAAGTTTTAATAAGCATTTATAAAAAAAGTATTTTACGAATATCAATCATATCACAAAACGCATAACAAAGTTTTTTTATACGAAGTTCGACGTACCTGTAAAATCATATTTCATGTGTCTAGGTAAATTATTGGAAGAGGAGTAGAATTTTAAAATCACTTCATCAATTTTTAAATTTTTCTTTAAAAAATTAAATGATTAGATTTCTGTGGTATTCAAAGCACAAAAACTGTTTTATATTATACAACACACCATTGGGGGAAATCAAAAAATTCGCAAAAACCACTAAATCAAGAAGATTTTTTACCCCGTACATCGCACCCCACGCCAAGCCATTTAAGAAAATATTGTGTGGAAGAAGAAAAATATTTAAAGTTTTTCTTTGGAGATTGGTTGGGGAAAAAATATATATAATTTGCATTATAAGAAAAAGTTAGCACTGCAACAAAGTAACATAAGAAACCGATAGTTTAAACATATCAGTCATATAACATGGGAGGAGCCAAATATGTTTTCACGGAGATCGATTAATGTTCGTTAAACGAATAAAAAGTATCATTTAAGACAAAATTTTTACTTTTCCTTTAAAAAAATATAAATAAAAATGAAAATAAAGATATGTTAACCATTTTTATTAGAACCGGAAGAAAACGTTTAATCGATGCAAAACTATTCAACGACTAAGCATAAGCAAGATGGAAGAAAGAATAACCACATAAAAAGGTGAGAAAGAGGGGAAGTTGATTCCCCCCCTTATCTAAAAGAAACATAACGTAAACGACTGTCCAGGTGAAAACCCAACAAATTTGACAACTAAAACACAAACATGACAGCTCATTAAAAATAAAACTATAGGACAAAACAGAACAATTCAAATTTAAATAGAAATAAAGTAAACTGTTTATTGACTCTTAAATTATGATGGCATCCTCCCAATCTTTTATTGTGGATTAAAATCACGCCTAAGCCGGTGTCATTAACCCCAGGTTGTTCGTTCGTAAGGCGACGTAAAATCGATTTAGGAACCTTCAGAGACAGAGAGAGATAGAAAGGCCTAAGATTTTAAACGAGAATTTAGAATGCAAATCGAAATGCATAAAAAGTTGGGTCTTTTTTCGCGATTTAACGAGGTGCCGGAAAAAATTATGGCTCGAAGGGGAAGATCGTAAAAATAAAAATTACGTCTTTGTTCTAGGTGATGTTTTATGGAAAGTGAACGGAGCGTGTTAGATGTTTTGATTATTTTCAGGTGAGAATTTTAGTTGGAGTTAGGATGTTAGTTTAAAAAGGTAGCTAATGTGTTTACTTCCTTATTTTTTAAAACGACTTTGGTACAATTAACAAAATTATCGATAGTGAGATTTTATTGTGCCAGTATAAATTATAAGAACAGGAGCAAAAAAAATTGCTGAAGCAATTTTTTATGTAATCAAAAGAATGGGTTAGTGATGATAATGAATAACCATTATCATAATAAATTTTAAGAAACTGACAGGGATTTAAGCATAATTATAAGCCTATTGAAAAAAAATTCAATATCTCTATAAAGCATTGAATTACAAGAAATAGTAAATTAATTATAATTTTCAAAAATCAGAACCATATAGGTTTTGAAAAAAAGAAAAAGAATTCGAAAACATTGAGTGTGCATATAAAAAAAATGCATTTATGGGGGAAAAATATCACTTAGAAATGTAATCTCTAAATACATAAACCGTTACTTACCTGCTTCGCTGAATTTTTCATACATTGTTTTTAAGTTTTTGATATTTGAATCCTAGCATTAAGTTTTCGATAGTATTAAAAAAAACATTCTCATGGCCTTTGCTTCTGGATTTAAAAAGGGCAGGGTTTATAATCTCTAAGCCGAAAGTATATTTATCTTTCACGCCTTGAGGACCTCTTATGAACAAAAAATGTATACCAGACAAAATTCCAATTCTGTAGGCCTATTAACATTAAACAAGATATCAATCATTGGCATGGCCAAGTAATTTTTGGGCGTTTTTCACATGTTGTATTTTACAATAATGCAACTAATGAACTTTTTACTAACAGAAAGTAGTGTACTGTACTTTAAAAAGAAAAAAAAATTAAAAATGATTAAATTTAAATATGATTCGGCTCATCAAGGGCACAAATGCGACCCAATGCCGAAAACCCGAGGTCAATTGGTTGCTTATTGGCTGAGAAAAAGGTACGACAAAATATGGAACGAAGACGAAATTTGCGTCCTAATAGCGCTTTTGTTCCACTACGTGAAAAACGCGCTAAAAACAGTTTTTTGACTATAAGGCCTCCACAATATCTTTTTGGAGTGGACCTCCGCAAAACTCATTTTTGCGAATTACTACCTAACAAAGGAAATATGTTTGCTAAATTTCAATTTGTAATCCTAATACTTTAAAAACGGGAAATTTTTATCGACTGCGCCCCCACATCCCCTGCTTGGGAGTCAATTCCCAGAAAGCAGATCTTCACTCAACAAAAGAGACATGTCTGCGAAATTTTAAGTCTGCAGGTCTTATAGTATTAGAGATTTGACGACTAGTGAGAAGTGAATGAATGAACAAGTGAGTGAGTCGAGGTTCTCCTATATACATAGAGATCAAATGAACAATATTAAAAGTAAATTAGTGAGTGTCTCAGATTTAATAGTGCAAAACTCAAATTTTGGTGTGTCGTATCGTGCGAAATATTAAGAAAGAAAATTATATGTGTGAAGAGTTATTGCAATATTTTTCCCCTCACAACTTAATATTACAACAAAAAAGACAGATTTATTCTCTGTTTGTTTGTTTTTTAATATAAAATGTAGCACGGTTTTTTATAAAAATCGAAAAAAATCCGAAATGTTTCGATTTTTAATTAACGTTGTACTTTACAGTAAATCGAGAGCTACTGGGAGAACAAATGTGAAAAATAAATATCTAATTATATACCAAAAATTAAAATTTATTATTTTAAATAATTGCATGTTGAAGAGTGGGAGATATAGAAAGAAAATAACGTCTCATTATAAAGCTGCACGAGGGCTACTGGCGACGGACCTCGTAATTTTGAACCTCGGTCTAGTGAAGAGGATGCCACCTAAGCTGGCACTTCCTTCTCCTAACTACCAGATCATACAAACGGGTGAGTGAGTGAATATTAACTTCGCACTGATTAGCAACACGAGGGCTTTTGGCGACGGTCCGCGTAATTTTGAACCATGGTCAAGTGACGCGGACGACACCTGAGCTGGCACCCCCTCTCCTAACTACCACACCAACGGGAGGACGTTTGAGCTCTCGACAGATTTAACGTGCATCGCCCTACACGGCGGATCTTTGGTGGTACTGGGATCGAACTCATGACACGCTAGCCATGATCCGATGCCTAGACCACTTGGCCACCGCGGCCACACCATACAAACGGGAGGACATTAAGCCACGATAGATTTAACGTGCAGAGACCTCCTCTACACAGCGGGTCTTCAACGATACTAAGCTCAGACTCATGGTGGTCATTAGGATTTTAATAAACAATAAGATAATTTGGCACTTTTTTTTGCATGCGTGCAAAAGAGGACAAAAAAAAAATCGATGAGCCTTTCCCACAGAAGACACTTTGGTACTTTTCCGTTTCACCGACGCAAATCTCACTAAGCAGGCTTTATTGGTGGCAATCTATACTAATAAAAGAAAGAGTTTGTGTGTTTCAGCTGTTCCGGTGAAATTAAGCAACCCAGAATAATGAAACTTGGCATGTAGAAGCTATAGGTCGTTATGCTATTAACCTCTAAGAGTTTTTTTCGAAATTTGCTTTAGATTTTTTTAAAATTCAATTTTTATGCGAATTTTCAGTTAAATGGAGATAGGACGTCATCAGCCATGCCAAGTCGTAACTTTGCAAAAATTAATGTTTCGAGCCTTTTTGGGGGGAATTTTAACACATTTTATAGTAAATATACTTATTTATGGTTGTATTTATTCGTGTGTTTTTTTAACTCTTTGTGGAGGAATTACATTTGTTTTTCGAAAAAATCATCCTAAAAAAATGTTTTTCTAAATTTTATTTTTCCGATTGGCAACACTAATTTGACAACAGTAGATAACAGTTGGAAGATGCATTGGTCTTCCAGCTAAGCCTATTATGTATTTTTTCAATAACTAAATTAAATTCGTTTAATATACACTTTTGTTTTGCATATATTTTGAATGATTATTCCGAACCATTTCTGGGTTCAGGTTTAATTTTGTTGTTTCTTTTTCAGCTTAAAAACTTCTGATTTGTGTGTAGTCAATTGTATTTCTATTGTAATTTCTGTTTTGGTTTAAGGCAGCTTCACATTTATTATTCTTTTTTCATTTTGACCCTTACATGTATTCATTTGATTCTTCTGTATTGGTTCTGGTTTTAGATTAAACTTTGTCATTTATCTTCCAGATCTCTGGGTTTTTTTTTTTTTTTTTTTTTGGTCCGAGGTTTTATGGTATATTTTTTTTTTTTTACAATAATTCTAAATTGAATTGGTTTAATATGCATTTTTATGATTTTCAGTTGTTAATGTTGATTGTTCAGATGTTTGTTTAAATGTTGTAATTACTATTTTAGGTTAAGTGCCACGTTTATTTTATGAACTACCATTAGAGGTAATTATTCTCAATTGTTAATGTTGATTAATATGTTCTAAACAATGACCCAAGTATACGAGCTGTTGAATTTTAGGTATAATACATTCCCTTGCCAAGTTGTCCCAAATGATGGTGATGGCTCCTGTCTCTTCAGTTCAATTTCTTATTTGTTGTGTGCAATCCAGTATTATTGTCCGACGGGCTGTTCATTTACTATCAACAACTGGAATAGATTTAAGGTATTTACACTTGATCATGAATTGAACAGTTACTCATCTGGCGAAGCGTATAAAACTGCCATGTTGAACCCTATGACTTACTGCTCCGCTTCTGAGTTACAGACTGTCTTAACTCTGTTCTTTCGGTTTCCAGATTTTTCATAAGGGATATCTCTTTGGTGTATTTTGGTGAGAATTTTCAAACTGTTAAAAACATGAGGTTCAGTGGCACTTTGATGCCTATGTGTTTGTTTCTTCTTATAATGAAGAATCAAATTTTTTGAAAGCAACACTTAAGTCATCAGAAACTCTTAAGCTGGGAAAGAAATGACTATCTAAAACCAGAAACAGTAAAGAAGAATCAAATGTATACATGTAAAGGTCAAAATGAAAATAGAATAATAAACCTGACACAGCCTTAAATCAAAATAGGTACTACAATATGAATACAATTGACTACATACAAAATAAATCAAAAAATTTTAAGCTGAAAAGAAATGACAGAATTAAATCTAAACCCAGAAATGGTTCGGAATAATCATACCAAAAATAAGATAAAACAATATATATTAAACTAATTTAGTTATTGAAAAAATATATAACAGGTTTAGCTGGAATACCGATGCATCTTCCTATCAGAATACAGTCTTAACCGTTTGGGTCCTAAGCAGTAATAACAAAGATTCTTGCGTGTTTTTATATTAAACAAGATATCAATCATTGGCATGGCCAAGTAATTTTAGCGTGTTTTTCACATGTTGTATTTTACAATAATGCAACTAATGAACGTTTTACTAACAGAAAGTAGTGTACTATACTTAAAAAAAAAAAATTAATTTAAATATGATTCGGCTCATCTAGGGCACAAATGCCGAAAACCTGAGGTCAATCGGTTGCTTATTGGCTGAGAAAAAGGTACGACAAAATATGGAACAAAGACGAAATTTGCGTCCTAATAGCGCTTTTTTTTACACTATGTGAAAAACGCGCTAAAAAAATTAGTCACATTTTGGTGGATATAGTGTGATTTGCTTAGCGATAATTTGGCTGTGGTGATGCTAATACGTAAGAATACAAAGGCTAATACAAATTTTTATTTATGAGGTTTTCTTTTTGTTAAACTGAAATTAGTGATACTATCAATATACAGTTGTACTTGGGCTATGTATAGCGTGAAACTAAGTCATCACCTGATTATCAGTCACCGCAGTCAAA
Source organism: Trichonephila clavata (assembly GCA_019973975.1). Classification (NCBI taxonomy): domain Eukaryota; kingdom Metazoa; phylum Arthropoda; class Arachnida; order Araneae; family Nephilidae; genus Trichonephila; species Trichonephila clavata. The sequence goes on along the minus strand of BMAO01001403.1, from coordinate 108,003 downwards.
GTGGCTCTTTTTTTTCACCAAAATTTGATTTTTTCCATATAAGACACATAAGAATCTGTTATTTTGATATTGTGGTGCAAATTTTGCTGTGATAACGCCAATACATAAGTACCCTTTTCCTTAATTGGCAGATTCCACATTTTTCCATTGTAACAAAAAAAAGTAGAAAAATGACACTCAATTCAAACTAATTGAGATCAACAGATTGTCAATATTGTGATTTTAAGTTAGAATTTCTATTCACGTATAAGATTTTGCTTATGGTAGTTTCATCAAATCTGAATTTATTTATCTTTTGGTTTGAATTAATATTATAATTTCTATACTATGTGTAAGGTTATTTTTATATTTATTTGTTTCTTTTATTTCAATTTCAAATATTTAAGATTTTCTGCTATGTGTTTTTTTTTTTGTTGTTGTTCAAAACTGTTTATGGCAATTTTATCAAAATTAAGGCTTACTTTTCTGTTTTAGATAATGTTTTAATTTAAATGTTGTTATAATTCCTAATTCTATGTCACAGTTTTATTTTTCTGAACTATCCTTTTCTTGCGTATCATTGTTGGTACAGTAATTATGTGATACAAAGACTCAAAAGTCTATTTTTCAGTCGAACAATAATTTGTGAGACCTTTTGTAAACAGAATCATAGATCATGATTACCTATTCATAACACAAATATCAAAGGAGTTTTTTTTTACAATCAATGAAACTACACCTTCACTTCTTACCAGAATTTTTTTTTTTTTTTGTCATGTCCATTTGTTCACAACATCGTTAGAAAAATTATGGATGCGATTAAATGCTCAAATTAATTTTCCTTCTGACAATCAGTTCTTCATGCTGATTGTATATATACATTTTTTACACATAAATGTTACATGTTTTACATATGTATGCCAATTTCTGTAGTTGAAGATAAATATTCATAATAATTCTTCCTTCATCGGCATATTCAATATTTTGTTCAATGTAAAAAATATTGCTCAAATTTTGTATAACGGAAAGAAAATGACACTGAATTCAAACTAATTGCTATTAACATGTTGGTAATATCGTGAAGAAAATGCTTCCTATTTATGAGAAACCAGAATGTTTTTGTGTATCGCTGTTTTTTGCCTTTTGGTCTCTGACCGAAAAGAACTCATTTTTGTTTTAAATGAAAAAAAAGCATGATTTTTTTTAACAAAAAACTATTTGCTGGAACTATGATAAGGTGACCTTGAAATAATGTTTTCATACTTTCTTTTGAATTCCATTTTGACCAGATTTTTCGTCATGACTTAACTTTGCTTCTGGCAATCTTGCAAATCAGAAAACTGTTTCATTTGTGATCATAAAAATTTTTGCACAGAAAAAAGATGCACCTTGAAAAGATTTTCTCATATTTCCCTCTGGATTTCTTTAAAATTCAGTGTTGAAATGATTTTACGTCTCATGCTATCATGGTTTTAACGTTGCTTCTGATTATCTGTTCCTCACATAGTTTCTTGGAGATCATATGCATATTTTATTTTATACTGTCCATATAGGATATATATATTTCAATTATCATTATAGTTATTTATCATTTATGTACTCATTCTTTTGCTCTTTGCAATCAAATAATAATTTTTAATAGAAATGTTGCAAAAAAGTATTGTTCCAATAATTAATTTTTTAGCAACATGGTTTATTATTTGTTTCATTCAGTACTGTTGTTTGTTCTGAACTATTTCAACGGGGACCTGTTTTAGGTAGATTTTGATTTTAGTTCATACTGATTAAATGTTTTTAGTATTTAATTACATCTAATACTGTATATTAGACGTATTACAGAGATGTTAGGTAGTATTATATGAGGCATGGGTGCAATGCTAATTTAATTTTTTTTCAGTTGAAGGCTTCCTAATATTTCTTATTTATGATAGCATTTGGTGAATCAGTTTATCATTATTTTTTTCTTTCAGTTCATCTCTATTGCAGGTTATTTCCCCCATAGTTCCCTTAGCAGAAACTCACTACTGCTATCACTTTTCTGTAATTTTTATTTATATTTGCATTCATTCATATCTATTTACTCTTTAGCTTGATAATTTTCTCTCTTACATTGAAATATTTGTTTTTGTTTAATTATTATTTACTTTGAGGCCAAATTGCAATTTGCTCAAAATTATTTCTAATGTGAACATTTATTTGAAAAAATATATTTTTAATTTTTGGTTATACTACTTTTTATTCAAGGTTTTTACCCTCACTAAAAATATTATAATTCTATAATAGATAAATTTTTGTTTTTAAAACTTAACCCGTGCGAAGAACGGGCATTTCAGCTAGTATACACATATAAAAAGCATTAGAAATGTTAGTTCTCATCGGTTTTCCTCCATTTTTTATTCATTATGAACAAGTAATATGAAAAAAAAATTTTAAGTCAAATTCCTACTTAGATCAGCAAAAAAAAAAAAATTATCTTAGTTACTTTTTACTATAGTTACAATTAATATAAATATGCATATACATGACAGAATCACAACATTAAGTGGCAATTAATTTTTATTAATTATCTTTTAAGTATCGTATTATTATCCAAAATAATCTTATATATAAAGCTTCATTTTAACTGAATGCTTTGAAACGTGAAGGGGAAAAAAATCTTTTTAAAGTTTTGACCCAAGTCGCTAAAAAGGAAGCCTGTAATCTGTAATTCTTTAAATAATTATTCCCAGTCAATTAATTTTAATTAATTATAACTAAATTATCGTATTGATACCCAAAACAATAGCGTACAGAAAATTCCAGCTCAAATGAGCGCTTTAAAATGTGAGGGAAAACACCTTTTAAGGTTGGACAAAAGTCGCCAAAAATGATGCCAACGTAGCTTTATTTTTAATTCTTTGAATAATTAGTTTTAATCAATTAATTTTTATTAATTATAATTAAATTACTGTATTGTCATCCAAAACAATCGTGTATATAAAATTTCAGCTCAATTGAGTGCTTTAAAATGCATCTTGTTAACGATTGAAAATTTGAACAAGATAAATATAGAGTGAGTGTGAGTTTATAGAAAGAATGGAAAAAGACGTAAATGATAAAAAAAAAAGCGATTTGTTTTGAAAATGTGGTGGTGAAAGGTTACCAGTGGGAATATACCGTCTGGCGTCAGTTGTAACATTTTTGGCGACTTATTCACTTGCACCGGCGAATTGGAAAAGTGCCATATTTTTTAGAATAATTGTTTCGTAAATGTGCCAGTGCGCTACAGCAAATCGCAGAAATTCATTTATCCTAATAAGAAAAGGATTTCAAAGTTTAAACAACAAATTTTGGTAAAAATACAATTCGCATAACATGGCATACAATCAAACGAAGCAGCCAAAGAGCAAACAAATAATATTAATTTTACTCCGAACTGTATTTAAGTTCTGAAAAATTTATCTTTCAGCAATACTATAAATTAATTTATCCGGGTGAATTTAAGATACAATTGATTAGTGTGTGTGGATAAGGGTAAATAATACATAATATTTTAAAGAAATTAAAGTGACACACACAGAACTCAAATTAAACTAAAGTCATTTTACAAAATATAAGCGCCGGCAGCATTCTACCAATCACATTTCAATACCAAACTTCGTTTCAACCATCTTAATTTTCATTTACTTGAGTCAAATAATGAAATAAATGAAATTATTCTAAACAGAATCGCAAAAGACATTTTTATTTAATTTACTAAACTAAATAAAGAAAAGCATAAAGCGTGATGTATCTTTTCGCGGGGCGAAACTCAGTTATCCCCCGTTTGATGTTTTGTCTAACCAATGGGGAAAAAAATAGAAGGTTGAATTTAAAGCCTCAAGTAAACATATATGACAAAAATGATTATACAAAGAGAAAAAATGTTTTGGCACATCATACGTGGCTCCAAGCTTTAATTTGGTCTTCCTTTTGCGACGTAATTTGATTTCTGGTTTATTGTTGGTGGAAGAAAAAGGCTTGACGCTTTTTGAAGGTAAAGCAATTTGCTTTTGGGTGTGGCGATTTTTCCCTCAAGCTTGCGGCGCGGTTATCAATATACTTTCTTATTTCATGTTTTCAAATTTTTTATTTTGCCCCTGACAGGGTCATGTTTCTTTTTAATGCTTAAGAAGAAAAACAACCGTGTTTGCAAAAGGCGGAAAAGAGGTATAAATGAAAGTGGGTCGTCTTGATAATGTTTGGTGAGATACTTTTTGATATTAAAAAAAAGTAGAACTTTTTTTTTATGCACAAAATAAAATTTGTAGAGTAAAATGAATTGTATTAAGTTACTAACTTGGGATATTATTCTTTCAAAGAAAAATTTAAACAAGAACACTTTTTTGTGAAACAAACCGAAGGGAAAAGCAATTTGAGTTTATTTCTGATAACACATTTTATTTTATCAGAGCATAAAACTAGTTTCCTTGGAACCATAAAGATATGATAACTTCAAAACTCAGAAATGAGTAAAATAAACACTGTAATATATTTTTTTTAAAAATCATTTCAACAATTCTACTTGAGTCAAAAAGTTCCGTACAATCAAGCTGGTGTTCATAGGAGGGAAAATATCTGTTTCGGGTGCTGGCAGCACCAAGAATGAATAATTTTCATGATAAAAAAAATGTGTATTACCATGTTTTTATAACCATTTTAATGCATTATCCTCCACTTCAAAGCTGTAGTCCAAATTTCAAGTCTCTAGCTCATCGGGAAGTTAGTTTAAAATCAATTACAAAGTTCCACCCGGACAGACATACAAGAAACCGTGTTAATAAAAACATGGTAACCTGGGAGATCCTCTTTGACTCCAGAGCCACGAAATTGAATATGTAGACACAACTCGACCTGTGCTATCGACAGGCGGTCTCTGTTCGTGTAAATTCGAGTAAGTTCCGGAGTTACGGGGCCCTTTGGCGATATCGGGGCCCGGGTTCGAGACAAAAAATTCTTTTTTTTTTTTCACATTTTCATGCACTGTCACCACTTCTGAGCTATGGTCCTAATTTCAAGTCTCTAGTTTATCGGGAAGTTAGTTTAAAATCAATTACAAAGTTACACCCGGACAGACAAGAAAGCGAGTTAATAAAAACATAGTACAATACACAGCTATCTGGAATTCATTTCCTGTACAGTTGGCGTTAGCTGCAGATCATTTCTGACAAAGCGAGCTTTTCATTCGTCGGATTTTTCAATGACGTTTTTGAGCAGCGTGCAAACATCAAATTCTGTGTTTTGCTCCAGAAATCACCTTAAGATTCTGGAGATGCTGAAGACAGGCCAGACGGAAACTATTCCAGAACCAGAGGATTTTTAACCGTTTCCATGGCTGTAAATGAAATTGAAGACATCGTTTTGTAGGTTCAGATGAGGTGATCCAAAATGTGACGAAGCAACTCAAAAAATGGACTCCAAAGTGTTTTGAACAGTTATACGAAAGCTGGAACAAGTGTGTGGATGTAGGAAGGCAGTACTTTGAAGGCCAATAAGATTAATTATCGTTCTATTTTTAAATAATTTGTAATTGACCTCTATTCCGGGAACTTTTTGACCCAACCATGTCTGAAGAGAAACTGACAAACATATCCTGAGAAGAACATATCATGTTAAAATGTAATACTTTCAAAATTAACATCACATATTAAAGTTACAAGCAGATTATTGATGATGCTTCCGTAATTTTGAACTTCAGTCAAGTGACAAGGATAAAACCTGAGATGGCGTCCCATTCACCCAGCTTCAACACCACGCAAACGAGATAATATTCTGAGCCACAATAGCTTTATGTGCAGCTATAGCAGGGATTGGCAATCTTTAAGTTGTGGAGGGCCAAACCAATCTGACAATATGATTCAGCGTGCCACATAGAAAAGCATGCTTAAAACAATTCGATTCCTGCGATAATTTACGCAGAGTTGGAGAATAGAGGTCAATAATATAGAATTACAGTTTTATTATGTATTAATTTTGCATCATTCAAAGACATTTCTTAACATAAAAATAAACAGCATAAAACATAACTATTCCTTCAACAGAAATTTTAATTGTACTATATTAAGTATTTTTATACATTTATTTATTTAACGGCCACGAGTCCGTTACCTTGACCACTAGCCTACCGCGGCCACTCTACTTATTCAGACATCCTAATGAGTGAATGTGAATTTCACGAACTATTCGAAAATTCGGATTTTGACACTTATTTTGAAGGATTCGCGTGACTTTTTCTTTTTTTCCGTTCAAAACATCCAAAGTGTAAAATGGTTAAAATGGCTCGCGCACGAAAACGAGAAATTATCTATTTTTTTCTGAACTACCTTTTCCCCGAGATTAACGATACCGCATATAAGCCGACCTCCCCCCCCCCCCCACATTAACTTTAAACAATTTGCTAAAAATTCTTGGCTTTTAACGGAAATATAAGATAATTGTGATCGATGAAATTCCAAACGTTATGTTTTTCCATAAGGACTTTTATTGAGGGTTAATCTACACATAGGAAATAGAGTGGACAAATGGTAGCTAATATATAAATTGTTTCAGGAGCAAATCTGGTTGTCTATTTCAGCAACATCGGAAAGCTGACCTTCGGGAAACTTAAAATATCCGAAAATTAAAATGGACGGCCATCCTGCATCAACACATGCATTAAACTCTGCTTAAATTCTGCCCACGGCGTTGTATTCGAAGGAAAACTTTTCATCTGCTGGGAATTCAGCGAATAAACAGCGAGGTTTATGCTAAACGAGCATTTGTCAAGATTCTTGACGGATATTTCCCTGTAGGGAATTCTTCAACGGCGGAAGAGACAAACCACGCGCGAGATCCATCCTCTCCCGAGACACTCCTGCGCCAACCGCCAATCCGGGGTTATTTAAAGAGAAGCGCTTTGGAATAAATGAAATATTGCGAAGGATATTGCGAATGCAAGCAGTTCCCGGGGGATATTGCCCAAAGGTTAGGTTCGTCTCGAAATAAAGATAAGCAGAAAACTTAAGAGATAAGGAAATTATTAGGGGGAAAAAACTGGACTGATCAAAGAATTTTAGCAATTTGGTATTTACATCAAGGTTTCAAATTACCTCTTCAAAAATACGGAACAGACAGATTCTTCCAGAAGAAAGGAATCGTATATCCTGACAGAAAAGGAAAGTTAATTATAAGTTTTTATTTTTTGATTTGCTCGCAAGAATTCATCGATAAGTTAGTTTTCAAAGACATGTTCATGCAATCTTTTCAGACTTCAAAGGGGTCTGAAATCTTGAGAATTTGCTTAAAAACAAGTAAAGCTTTAAATAGTTTGTTTTAATGTAATCTCTAAATGGATTCCTTGAAATACCATTTCAGTTTATACAAAATACCAATAAACAGGGGGGGGGGGGTCATAGCATTCAAAACTGTACATTATATTGCACTGAGTTCAATTTTTCTACAAGTATCAGAAGTACGATGTTTGAAAAAAAAACTATCAGCTATTTTAATAAAATGTTAAACAAAACTTAATAATTGTGTCTTTGAATCAATACAATAAGATCCATGTCAGATCTACAATAAAGAGTAGACAAAATTGTGGCTTGTTGCCAGTGGCGTAAAGGATATTAGGGACCCCTGTAAAGTCAGGGTTGGGGCCCAAAGTCGGATCTTACATAGGATTGCAACTCGGTGTCAGTAACGCTTTGGGCCCTAGAACCCTAGCCCCCCCCACAATGCGAGAATTGCGGGGGTGTACGTTACGCCACTGCTTGTTGCTCAATATTTATTCAATGCAACAATACATTATCAGAATCGTACCGCTTTGTTACACGATTACTCCTCCCTAATTCCTAGTATTCAGCTTTCGACCTAAACATTTTTATAATCCTCACACCTTGATTTTAAAAAATATAGCACTTGAATTTCTAAAACGGAAAAAATATTTTTACCCACTGCCTTGGGAGTTTTTCTGGAAAACCAGTTTTTAGCAGATCTCCTCGACAAATGAAACTTGTTCGCCAAATTTCAAGTCTGTTGTTCTAATAATTGATAAGAGGGAATTTTAATCAATAACGCCTTCGCAACCCCCTTGAGAGTCGATTTTCGCAAACCCCATTCTTAAACCTTACCAAATCAAAGTCACAAAACGCAGTAATCGCTTTCTTAACATGAGCCGGGACGGTTTTCCACAATTGGCCTGCATATCACGGCATTTGGCATACATACATTCTTCCTCGAGCAAGGGAGTGTTAGAAAAATATTCGCTAAAAATACATTTGAATATTTTTTTTCAGGACATATGCTTACTGCTCCTTAGCAGCATAAACGAAGTTCCTACAAAATTCCGGAACGATATGATCAACGGCGTGGATTTGTATAACTCCCCAAACAAATACGCAAACATTCAAATTTAAACGGCCAAGATTTTTAAAGTGCATTTTTATTAAAAGTTGTCTTTTAATACGACCAAATAAACGCACAAACAATCTGTAACCATGTCTTCCAGCAGAACAAAGAATTCTCAGTCGCTTTTAGGGCGACACTTTTTTTTCCACGCATGACAAACACTTGGAATCCTCTCTACTGAAATATTCCAACAACCCCCCTTGAGAATCTTTCCCGTGGAAAATTATTACAGCATCGAAAGCGAGGAAATGCTCATTACGAGGAAGGGGGAGTGACGTACAAATTTTCTCCTCCATTCCATCCACAACACACGGATAATAGAGACAGAAAGCAGCAGGAACGCAGGCGAACTTCCAGAATTCGAAATGTATGGCACGGATTTGGTCAGCGGTCCAGTTCCTCATGCCAGAATTCAACTGGACATGGCGGTACTTCGTCCGAACCAAGAGATATTCTAGAATTAATGAATTCATTACAAATTCGCATTAATACAAACCAGGTTTCGATGAGCAAATACATCACACCAGAGGATTTGGAGAATATCAGATATAGTGTGCACGCTTAGGTAGACACTGAAGAGCCCACAGACACGGAATGTAGCAAACTTATCTCTTACTAGTGAATTGAAATCATAAAGGTGGGACTGTTAAGTGTTTGGCATGTATACTTAGTACTCGAAATAACTATTATGCCGCTCAGTATGATAGCCACATCTTTTACGGCACATTCCAAAATATCAAGAAAATGGCTTTATAAATTTGTATCGACTTCGTATAATGCTCATTGTCCTTTTACTGTATTACTTCATTTGCGATTCAAAACAATTATATTGCATATTAACATATGATATGATACTTGAATATTACTTTCCTGTATTCTATTTCAATTCGCAAAGATCGCCAATGACAAATCATGGCCAGTTTGGAATCGGAGTTGTAATAAGGAAAGTTAAGTGACAATTGGGCATGTTGCGCCATCGCTGATGGTATGAACGTCGTACAATAAAACTAAGCGAAGGCAATTGGCGACGGACCTCATAATTTTAAACCTCGGTTAAGTGACGAGGAAAACAACCGAGCTATAGCACATTCCCTCTCCAAACTACCACACCACGCCAACTGGAGGACTTAGAGCCTCGCCAGGTTTTTAACGTGCATCAGCCCCTCTGCAAGGCGGGCCTTCAGTGGCACTAAGGCTCGAACTCATGAAAGGCCGGCCACGAGTTCGTGACCATAACCTCTAGGCTATCGCATCCTTACTCAGTACTAAAAAGGTCGTAAATTTTTATGAAGTACTCGCATATAATCACATCCAAATAACATTTTGTCCAATGCTTCCATATATATTTTTCTTTTTAACAAAACTGTTGATACGATCATTATTTCACTTGACTATAATTTTTCCAGTGGTGCATTGTACACACCCGCATCGCGGAGAGGCCCAGGATTCCAAGATGCCTAAAGTTTATGGTTTTGCAATCCTTTCTAAGGTTTAGCTTAGGGCCCAAAACCTGTGCAAAAGGGCCCTGATATTCTCTGTTACGCCTTTGAGTTTTCCCAAATCCTTTAGCTCAGTGATCTCCAACCTTTTTATTGCCGCTGACTAGTCAACATTTGGTAATTTTACCACGGTCCGTAGAGGAGGGGGGAGGGAAGGGGAGAAGTTCATTGTTTATAGATTGTTTTGATAAAATAATTTTAATTCTATTTAAACAAGCCTTCAGTATAAAATACAATCACACCAAAAATGAGCATAAAAGGGATTTAACATGGAATATAAAAAGATTTTCACAAAAAGTCGCGCATACTCGAGAGAAATACACCACAGTAAATAAAATGAAGATAATTTAATGTTCCTTGTACGGCCCAGTATTATTTTATCCACGGGATAAAATAGACTGTTGAAGACCACTACTTTAGCTGATGTGTTTTAAAGTTTGGTGGGTTATTGAAGTCCATTAATACAAAAAGCAAATAGAACTAACGAAATAAGCCAACGGCTTAGTTTTTCATTCAAAACGATACATATCTTTATTTTAAATTTGAATTCTAATAAATGATTCGAAGGAATGTACGTTAAGAAGGATCATACTTAACGCTGGAAGTTGTGGAACAGTTTTTAGTTAGCAAAAAGACGCATAGCAAAAACAAGCATTTTGCCAAACATAATTATATTTACGTGTACATAATGAAGCTCTGTATCATTATCAATATAAAAATATTCAAATTTAATAGAACTACGATGCGAAGGCAGATAATTCATTTTCATGAATTGGTGATCTAAAGCCTACGTGGCACTACCTAAAAATCTAATAATAGAACTCCACAATCAATAATGGTAATTTTAGCTCCGGTTACCAAGTTACCATATCTTACATCAGCTAAGAAAATTGAACAATAATATTGATCAAAAGCAAGATTGGCATTGAAACCTATTACTAACCGTGCTTCAAAAGAAAAGCAAAACAAAAATGATACTTAAAACTCATCATTTTTTAAAGGTACTTCATTTTTGCCAGTGGCAACAAGTAAAAGCAAGACGAAATAGAACCAGAATTTCTTTTTAGTACCAAGACACGCTATCAGAATGCCCCTGTTTTTGCGTTATCGGTAGCTATAGCAACCAGATAGCAGTGGCTGTGTACAGTGTCCTTATTTCTCTATAATATCCAAGTAACGATTAAGTCTACTGAAAAGGGGGGGGGGATCAGCAGATTCTCCAATGCAGCGGAACACGTAGTGTTGAAGGCTAATCAACTCCTCGTGGCAAGGGGAATCAATCCATCATGGAACGAGATGTTCTATTCCAACTAAGTTCCGCTTGGTACATCAACTTCAAAAAAAGGCGGCAATCAGTGTGATGATATGTTTATGGTTCATTTGTTTCCTTTTTACCAAGGTTGGAATGAATAACACAGATAATATTTGGATGTCCATATATGTCTTACGTGTGTGAAAGGGAATTAATTGAAGCACACATACATATTTATCTCATAGCAAGCCCATTTCCGCCGCTTTGCTGGATATTTCATGATGTTGAATGGCTACTACAAGGCGTGTCCAGAAAATTAGTACCGTTTTTTAAAAATAAAAAAATTCAAAAGAAATTTACTCTCACATGAAAGAGCATGTTGAAAACTATTTTTCTACATAGTTACCAACCACCATTGTTCGGACATTTGTCATATCGGGAAACCAAATTGTTAATACCCTCCTCAAAGAATGATGATCACACAGCAATCTTATACTAAACTGCCAGTTTTCCCGAATTTTCTCTCAATCACTTTCTCAACCAAACCATGATTGACAACAGAATCCCGCCCACTCCATGATTCGTCATCAACATTGGTGCACCCACCATTGAATTGCCGAACCCACATCCTCATCATTTCATCAATCCTTACATTTTCACTATAAAATAACAACTGGTTGACAACTCGCTTGACATTCCTTGTGTTCAAAAAACGAATTACAGAGAGCACTTCACACGGGATCGGCAATCGTCTTAAACATTTTGAACTCTCACTAACACGTGTAAACACAACACAATCCGGCTATACACACGCCTGACAAATTTAAAGTTTTTAGATAAGAAAAAGATCAGAGATGACTGAATGTGTGTGAGAAAGAGTTTCACTTTCCCCCCATAATATATAGGTATAGACCATAGGTTCTCAAACGTAGTGGATAACGCCCCCTTGTGGGCGTTTGAGGCTTTCAGAGGGGCAGTAAAAGACCCAGAGAAAATTAGGGGACATTGAGATGGCACGGAGGGGCTTGGGCAGATGAACCAAAAAAAAAAATTCAAAGAAGACTAAAAAACACGCTGATTTAAACTTTAATACTGTTTATCTAATGTTGATCGTATGCATTTTAAATCATTTCTGTACCTCATGTACGAAAATTCAAATATTTCGATAGTTCGGGAAGTGAATGAAAAACTTACAAGATTACTTTACATTCAGACTTACATTAAATTGAATGATATAGTGCATTTTAACTTCTGTAGTGCACATCTTGTCTTTGTAAGCAGTAGGAAAAATGTTTCGTGCCCTGCATTTCATTACGTATATTATCCAAGAAACATAATTAATTATGTTAACCAGGAATTAACGTGCGATTCTTTAAAAGCTGAAACTGTCCATTTATATTTATTTTGAAAGCAATAGTTCATTACGAATTACTTCGTATCATAAAAATCCCAGCCTGCCTTTATAACAGGTAAGCTAAAAATTTATTTCACTCTTTTAAATGAAGAAGAAATTCAGTAGCGCGAGTTTCAATTCCAACAATATCCTATCTACGACTAAAATATATAATATTACACATTTAAATATGTTTATGGCAATAGCTATTTCAGATTCACAAGTAAAAAAAAATTGGGGCTTTAGAAAAAAAATTAAATTAAAAAATATATTCTATTACTAATAGAATACATTTAAAATTTAACTCTTGTTTTCACCATGTATTATGCACACTCTTATTTCTCTAGAGTGGAAGGAGGGGTATAGAAATATTTACTAGAAAAGAGGGCACCAGTTTTAAAAAGGTTGGGAACCTATGGTATAGATAGTGGCGTAACGGAGAATATTTGGGCCCCCCTGCAAAGTCAGGTTTTGTGTCCCAAGCCGGATCTTACAAAAGGGTACGTACTCGGCGTCAGTCAGACTTTGGGCTCTCTAAAGTCCTGGGCACCCCCACAATGCGGGGGTGTAAGTTACACCACTGGGTATGGATTATTATTAAAAATACAAGCGGTTGTAGAAACACGGACGGATCTATATATCCCACAGTGGCGTAACGGAGAATATTAGCCCCTCCCCCAAAAAAAGAGTCAGGTTTTACCTTTAATATTTTACAAATTGGTTAAATACGTACTAGGCGTCAGTCAAGCCTTGGACCCTCCCGCAATGTGGGGGTGTACGTTACGCCATTGTCCACACACAATAGAGAGCTTGCAAACAGTCAATTTACTCTTATAATGAAAGACACTACGAGATTCTTTTATCTGGTCTATTGTTATTGATAATATTTTCGAAAGGCTTATTAAAATTCTTCCTTATTGAAAAACTGTTTTCCCCTCTCATTTTTCATCAAGTCACACGCTTAGCGATGTATGATTTTAACTTCCAAAAGGAAAATTGTATAACATCATTAGAATAACTTTTCGTATTTCAAAAAAAAAAATGCAATACTAGAACGCACATTTAGCAGATTTTAAATGTTTCTAATAATAACAAAACAATAGAAATTTTTAAAACATGAATTCATGAATAATGTTTGCTAAACCAAAATATAAGTACATCAGCTCAAAACACTAGGATTAGTATAACTCGCTGCCATACTGGATTTATCACACAGCATATGTATATTCAAAGGCCTGAGGGCGAGGGAACCAACGTTTACTTTGTTGGGCTTTTGTAAATAGCAATACTTCCTACCTAATAAGATTTTCGGAAAGAAATCGATCACCCTTTCCTACTGCATAAGAAAAAGAAACGTACATTTTATTTAAAAAAAAAAGAGTTCATGTTCTTCCATTTTGTTACCAATTCCATAATAATCGTCATTTGATTTCTATTTCTTTAAATAGAGTTATCAATTCTTAGATATATGCAACAATTTCTGAAAATTATACATTATGTAAGTTACAAAATTTTCTAATTCGGAACAATTCACTTTCAATTTAAATGTCCTCCAAAAAAAATAAACAATTTTAATATAACTGATGAATCCATGTTCTTTCAACCCCATAACATCAACAAAATGCTATCACAGTTCTTTAAACCTAAAAATTAAATGTAAACTGTTAGAAAGTGATCGAGTTTCCCTTTTTACGAGAAACTACTACTAACTTAATGTCTCTTTTATCGAAAAGAAAAGGATATTAATACAATTAACACACAGCCCCTATAATTACGCTGATAATTTTTCATTAAAATGTCTGTACCGAAATGTATCCGTAAAGTAGACACAACGAGCAATTTTTCCCCCTTTTTGAAAACATTTTTAACAAAATATTCACTATATGTTATTCTTTTTATTATTATTGATGCAATATTTCAATATTTGCTAAGTCTGGGCTTTGGTATCTCCAGATTCAATTTGTTTAGTCAACCTTTTCGGTTTCATTTTTTTCCCCACATGGAAGTACATAATTTCTTGTTTCC
>BMAO01001403.1:0-90646 GCA_019973975.1 Trichonephila clavata | reverse complement strand
CCAATTTGTACAGACGACAGACCTTGATTTTTCGGATTAGATTTCTCAATATGCTTTTTTTTTAAAAAAAAAACACTTAATTTTACAACAAAATAAATTATAAAAGGCTTAGATGTCTATTTACATTTATCTATTTTTATTTGAAAAGGTCAAATACTAACTTGAGTGTAAGTTGTAGGAAAAGGAATCAAGAATTTTATGGCAAACAATAAAAGGTTTTACGAAGGAAAGTTATCAGTGACGTAAAAGTAGATAATGACTTTCTTATTCCTTGTCCACTTCATTCGTATTCGGCATCGAAGAAATGTGATTTGAAAGTACTTCACAGTAAAATGACTGCTAGTTATAATAAGATTTTTCTTTCACCTTGAAATGACCCGATTCTCAGCAACATTTAAACTAGTCTGGTTAGACTTCTATTTTATGACTTATTTTATGTGTTTAAATTAAAATTTCGCTTAAGTATTCTCATTTAAAGCTTTGAATAAAATTTTCGGTTGAAAGTAACTTAAACTTGTGGTTGTATAGAAAATCAAATTTGATACATAAATTATTTTCATTATTAATTAATTAATTTTTTAAACTTATCTTTCTAGTCTGCACAACCAATGGCAATAACAAAACATTTATAATAGTTACTTACCAGCATTTGTCACCAAGAATAATTCAGGGCCCTAACGTATTATACCGTCGACCAACTTCGCGAAATCAAAAAACATCGCCAAGCGAGTACAAGTTTATTAAGGGAAGAGTTTTTTCCACTATTTTAATCAACATATCATGACATTTGGTGGCATCTTTTCATTTGATGAACTGGCCGACAATATAAATAAGTACCTATTTCGGTTAGTATTCTTCATTTTAAGAGTTGTTTCTCTTTCAGCTATTATTTTCCTCACGAAAATCAGTTATATTTTACAAACTTTTTTTATAATTATCCTACACAGCAGCGCACACAGGAATTTTTCAAGAGGGAGGAGGGCTTTGGTGGGGGGTCCGGACCCTAAGACCCCCCTTCCTTTTTGTGTGCGCCGCTGATCTTACACGTTAATAACTGGAAAATTTTACGTACTACATATACAGGATTATAATCAATCTAAAAAAAATCAAGGGCTTTGGTGGGGGGGTCCGGACCCTAATACCCGGTCCTTTTTGTGTGCGCCACTGATCTTACACGTTAATAATTAATCGTTTTTAAAAAAAATAAGGAAAACAGAAAATTCCCATGGGGATTAACTTAAACGAAGGGGAAATGTTAAACGAGAAAGCCCGTGCAACGCCGGGCCATGCAGCTAGTTTCTTATAAAAAGAAAATTATTCACAAATGATTGACTTCCAATAAAATCTAAAGCATAAAAAAATTATTTTTACAAGTTATTTTACTTTTAATGTACTTACTTGTATTCATTAATTAAAGTTTAAAGCATAATATATATGCAATAGTTATTACTATTGCCATAACCTCAACAAATATATCCCCCCCCCTTTAAGACTTGGGAACTGAAATACAATGAATTTGATTTACAGTAATACTTATTAACATGTTCAATTACAAGCAGTCACTGAATACAAAAAGCTTTTAAGATTTCACCAGAATAATCTTCATTTATTATAAGCAGAAGCTATTTTCGTTCATCTTTCATTAAATAAAATTTAAAATCGAAAATTTTTTCTATTTGTTTTTATTTCGATTTTTACATCAATAAATGAGCATTAGAAAGTGTACTACTTAGAATACTAAACAGTACAAATATTCCATTCTGAGAAACATATTAGAACTCTCAATACAGACACAGTTGAAAAGTTCTGAAAAAATTACAATAATGAAATGCAAAGAAAAAGTGGGATAGAAAAACGTAGATTAGATAAAAATATAGATTTTTCGATTTAATGAAGGGATTGGATGTTTTCCCCCATTTACAATCAAACATTAAATGAACAAGTGTTTGTTAACGTTGTATATTTTATACAAGAGGGCTGTTGGTGACAGACCTCGAAATTCTGAACTTCGGTCAAGTGACGAAAATGACACCTGAGGTGATGCCTTCTCTCTCCCCCGGCCTCTCCAAACTACCTACCCACGTCAACATGAGGACAAGGAGTCTCTCGACAGATTTAACGTACATTACTCTCCCTACACGGCAGGTCTTCAGTGGTACAGGGGCTTAAACCCATGACGCACTGACCACTAGGGCAAAACATTAAGATAACGCAACTAAGTCATTCTCATTTCCATGATCAATGCAGAAATACAAAGATTTAACAAGTAATATTTATTTTTAAAAAAATCAATTCCTACTTAGATCAACAACAAAAAAATTTATTTTTGTTACTTTTTATTAAAGTTACAATTAATATAAATATGTATATGCGTATGACAGAATCACAACATTAAGTGGCAATTAATTTTTATTAATTATCATTAAAGTATCGTATTGTCATCCAAAACAATCGTGTATATACAATTTCAATTCAACTGAATACTTTGAAAAGTGAGGGGAAAAAATCTTTTCAAATTTTGACCCAAGTCGCTAAAAATGAAGCCAACGTGGCTGTAATTTTTTTAAATAATTTCAGTCAATTAATATTAATTACTTATAATTCAATTATCGTATTGTGTAAACCTAAACAATAGTGTATAGAAAATTTCAGCTCAAATGAGCGCTTTAAAATGTGAGGAAAAAAACCTTTTTAAGTTTTGACACAGGTCGCCAAAGGGGTCGCTAAGTCGCCAAAAATGATGCCAAAGTGGCTGTATTTGTAGTTCTTTGAATAATTAGTTTTAATTGATTAATTTTATTGATTATAATTAAATTTCTTTTTTGCCATTCAAAATAATTGTGAAAAAAATTTCAGCCCAAAATGAATTTTATTAAAGATTGAAAATTTGAACAAGATAAATATTTATATAAATAGAGAGAGTGTGAACTCTCTAATAGTAAGAATTGAAAAAAGAAATACGGAGATGGAATCTTCACCTAACTTTCCTTCTGTTTCTTTGAAGAAAATATGTTTTTATTAAAACACATCACTAGTAAAATGTTATTCGGCTAACTGTACAGGATGATTCATAAAAAAAGTAGACTTTCCAGATGCTGTAAAACCGTAACAGTTTAGGACAGGAACCATCTCAGCGAACCGTAAGGTAAATGTACTCATGAAGTTTGTGTTTAGGCCCTGATGGAAGTGATATAAGTAATAGAACAAGGATAAGGAGTAAGTCGGTCGCGATCGACCTGTGGACCATCAAGTTATCTCGGGGGGGGGGGGGGTTACTTAGACCTAAGACGTGTATACTAAAAGAAACAGATTTGTGGAACGCCGATGTCAGCTGGACTGGAAGCTGGGTGGACAGTAACACTTTGAAAAAATGTTAGAAAAACCCATAACCTGGAAAAGTCTGCCCACCCTGAAATTGAATAATAGAAGGCGTGTCACGTGACTAGTCAGTCGAAATGGTGGTGTCTTCAGCGGAAAAGACTTTTTGTGCGTTACTGAATGGAATCCGCAATTGCTGCGCAACGACATTTTCGATGCCGACTCGGAGAAGAACCTCCTGCTAGAAAATCTATCTAACAATGGAAAGAAAATTTTAAAACTACCTTCTGTTTGAGCGAAAGTGGAAATCCTGGATGATGCTGAAGCAGAGTATCACAGCCGCTATCAATAGACTTGATACCTTAACACACGTTTGGGTGGAAATGGAGTAACAGTTCGATGTATGTCACGTGACAAAGGGTTCACACACATAGAACATCCCTATGATTGTCTCCAACTTAAAATAGTCCCATATAATTCTGTAACAGGTGACATATATCTTAGATTGTTCTTGAATTAAAGTGCATTAAAACTGTATACTTTATAAATCCCCTTGTACTTTACCCATGTATTCGAATTCAGTTCAGCACCAATTCAACCCATCATTTTCAGTTCTATGGCTCAAAATTATACACAAATATTGCCGCAAATACCTTCCTACTTGTAATAAATAACTGCTTTTAATTCATTGTCCTCCACGCCATTATAATCTCTTACATAATACATCCTTCTAAGCGAGGAACATAAAAGAACACAGAAGCACATCTATTATAACCACCACTCTTTTCCCAAAACCAGACATGTTAATTCAAAACAACTGCTGGGAACAGAATCGGGATTTCCTCCTTAGTTATCATAATCAATGTGCAAGAGCTCAAAACAGTGATTATCCGCACCCTCAAACCGCTTTTGTCAGAAAATGTCCCAGCACAGCACCTGATTGTGAAGGATGACAATGAGCGGATTAATTCCGCTTCACACAATTAGGTATCTGTTAGTAAAGTAAACCCTCTGTTTGGTGTAGCATTCGGTAACCTAAATCTGATTGGTACATGTGTGCGGCGGACATCGATTCATTTGAAATGTATGGTAAGTTAGTGAATTGTGGTGTGTGTCGCGTAAAATAAACGGTACTTGAAATGTATTTGACAGGTGGATTCTTCAGTTACATTCGCGATTTGGGATCATAATTTATTTTGCAGCAGTAGCAATATCAACAATATAAAATGATGTGCTCACAATACATATTATGGTTTATCATATTGAGTATGAAATTCTGAAATATTTAATACACTTCTCTCTGTTTCGGTGCAAAATAAACAAGTAAAATAAAAAAAGAATTTAAGTCAATTCCAACTTTGAATGGATGAATAGGAAATATTTTATTTACGATTGAAAATTTGAACGAGATTATATATGTGGGAATCTTACCGAAATCTTCCAAAAAAGTTAGATTCCTGAGATAGCGGGGGTTTTGTTTAGCGGAGTGTCTAGAAGTTTTTACGATCTATGGGTTAACTTTGAGAAAATAGACAACATAAATTAAAGGAAGAAACTTGTTGCAAACTAAATAATTTATTATGAGTTATTAAGAGTATTTACAGGGGGAATATTTACAGAATAGAAATTAGAACATCCAGACATTTAAAAATATAGGAAAGTTAGATAATTCCCTCTGGGAGGACGTTAGAGATAAAATAAAACTCATTATGTGGTGCGATGCAACTTACCGCCTAGTTTTGGCGAACGGGCGCGAGAACGCTGCTTCGTTGTCGAGTGTTAGTGGGCCTCTGCCGAAAAAAGTCGATGTCGGCGTTTTAATAAGCACGCTAGATGGCGTTGATGTAGAATGCTGTGTTGACCAACATTGCCGTCCTCTCCAAAGGGATGTGATCCAACCTTTTACAAAGAAAGTTTCATGGGATATCCTACATATATAGGGTAGGAACTGAAAAAAGAGCATGACATGTCTGCACTGTTGTAACAATACAAACCCGGTTTGGCTAGTTTGGCTGAAAAACCAGTTTTCGACGCCAACTTTTGTCATTGTTACAACAATGGAGACGAATCTAGGTTGGCGTCAAAAACCGGTAATTAATGGATTAATATTTGAAGAAACTGTACTAACATCAAGTGTGTCATCCACTACAAGTTTTAAAAAATGTATTTGAACTTGATTGAATGAATAGAAAGTATTTTATTAACGATTAAAAATTTGAACAAGATAAATATAATATAGAGAGAGAATGAGCTAATAGTAGGAGAATTGAAAAAAAGGCGGAAGGGGGCTCAGAGCGGATTATAAAAAGTGTTTTCTTACCACAAATATCTGTGGTTTCTTTATGAGTTTTTTTATGTGAGCACCTCACCATGTGTAGCGTACAGGCTACACATGGTGGTACATTTAAGGCATCAGCCAATTGGGCTCGGACCTAGGACTTGGCCACAAGGGGCTTTTGCCTCGTTCTCGACTTAGCCTCAATAAGGTCATGATTCAAATAATTTTAAATGCCGAATGTTATTCCCACGCATATTCTAAAAAAAAATTAAAAATTTCAAACTGAATGCTAACTGGCAATAGTGACAAGACCATTATTTTGTTATGGCCACTGTATGTGCTTTAACTAGGGCTGTGCCGAAGTTTGTGAGATTGCTAGTGAAAAAGTTAAGAGTCGCACTATAAAGCAACACGAGGGTTGTTGGCGACGGACTTCGTGATCTTGAACCTAAGTCAAATGACCCCCCTGAAATGTCATCCTCTCTCCTATATTCCACACCACGCCAATTGGAGGATGTTTGAGCAACGACAGATTTAATTTGCAAGGGCTTTCTCTACACGGCGAGTCTTGAAGGGCTCGACCTCATGACACGCCGATCGCGGGCTTGTGATTTCGGCTACTAGACTACGGCGGCTTTCACAAAATTTTCAGATGATGTTATTCAAAATACACCCTTTTATCAAATAGAAGACTTCATGCAGAATGGATGGATATGAAGAAAGTCTCTAACCCCTTTTTCTAATTGAGGTTTCGAACTACTTTGCAGTTCTAGTTCACAACCACTTTGTTAACCTTGACTGTAATGTTAACCCTTCAACAAAGAACAATTGGATTATAATAGCCGCAGTGATAAAATTATAGAAAATACAAACAACTGGTTATAAAAGGAACGTAATTATGCAATTTGCAATTTCGATTCCCCCCTTCCCTCAAATGGTGGAATTTTAACTTCATGTTTTATGGATTATTTCACAAACACAGACGTACAGCAGTTAAAGTCTACCTTCAAAAAGTAGCTTAATAATGTTTCAGGGAGAAATCGAGAGAAATGTTCTGTCGTCGAGAAGGAATTATAAATCACAGACAAAATAATTATCATAAAACTTGCAACAACTAGTTACAAAAATAACTGAATAAAATCCAAGGAACGTATAAAAAAAAACACCTCTTAAATTATCATAATAGTAAAGATTTCATAAAACATAGGTAAAAAGTTGCCACAGTATAAATGTTTAAATTTAACTTATTAAAAATGCGGAACTCGGCAAACAATTTCGACCGAAAAAAATTTCTATTTACACTGTATAAAATTGTTAAAATCTAAGTTTTTTTCAACAAAACAAAAACAATCTAAACACAGGCTGCTCTAAAAATTCAATTTATATGCCCCCCTTACGAACAAAACAGCACCCATAAAATCAAAATTATAAAAGATTTAGATGAATAATTTATTTGGAGGACACTTTAAGCAAGTCACTTAAAAACTCTTCAGAATAAACCACAAGTTTTATAAATAATGAATTAAGTGGGAGAAAAAAGTTTCTACCACCTTTAAAAGATTTTTACTGTTTTATTTTCACCATTTTAAAAAATCAGATATCTCGCATAACGTAAAGCAGATTACTATGTTCCCCCTACATTCAAAAATTCATCACTATTAAAAAAACATGGTTTTTCTTGGTGTTAAATACTGTACTGCAATATAAAAAAGACGGTTAGTATGGAGTTTATTTTACGAGAAAAACTTTACATTACTGCTAAGGTAATAGATGGCGCTGTTTCAACAGCAGTGTTGTGCAATTGAATCCCCGATAGTGCGGGGGAGCTTTGTGTAAGACAAGAGCGAGAGAGGAGCGTTTGAAAGAGTCAAGTTTTCATGAGTTGAGAGGGAAAAATTTTTATTATGCGTTATTTCTGACGAAGTTAGAACTAGCTGGAACAGATGGCACCAGTAGGTTTTTTCTAAAGAATTTTTTCTTCGCTTTGGATACTTTTTTTTATCCAATCAAGTTCAAAAACATTTTTTTTTTAATTTGTAGTGAATGACACTTGAGGTAAAAACAGTTTTCTCAAATATAAATACATTAATTAAATTTGATTGACTAAAATAAAATTTTCTTTGTTGACCCAAGTAGGAATTGACTTAAAAGAAATTCTTATTACTTGTTTTTAAGAAGAAAACGGTCTAACACTAACATTATAATTTAACTTCGTTATTCTAGAGAACAGTGTATAAATACACTTCTATCGCAAACAATCAATTTTTTTCCGTTTAACTATTTATCATACCTGCTCTTTTTTTTTTTTTTTTTTTTTTTTTTGGTATGCTAAATGCTATATATTTCTTCTTCGCAAACTTACTCAAAATTCAAAACCAGTATATTGGAGTTAAACTGGAGGAAAAAAAATTCGTAATTTTCAAATATGCTGCAAAGTGGATAAACCGGGAGGGATGATAGTTTCCAATAAATTTGCTGTAACGTAAGACGCCGATGACGATAGCTTTATTTCTGATAACCCTATCCGGACACATTTCTTTCCATTCATTTGTTGTCAAATAAATTAGTTAAGCAAATTTAAGGGAATTTTTTTTAAAGATTTTCTTAAATTACGGTTTTTTTTTGTTGTTGTTTATTTATTTTTGTCAAAGGATCCGTACACATAAGCTAGGCTTCTTACTTTAACTTTAAAAAAATTCTAAAAATGTTTGGTTTATACTCGGAAATATACAGTAAGTTTAAAATGTAACATGCTCCAGAGAAATAAAATCCTCCCCTCCTCCCTGCAAATTTAAAAACACAATATAACAAACACATGGATTATAACGTTACAAATTTGTTTGAAATAAATATTTCGGTTAGAAAATCCGTCCCAAATCTGAATTAGGTTCTGCGACTCTAAGCAAAGACAGCCTTAAAACATCTCTGTTTAACTGACAACACCAAATAAACTTAATGCACATCTGAGAGTAGAAATTGAAGAATATTAATCATCAAATAATCTCCGAACATTCGCATTCCCATGGCTCTCTGGTAGACTGAACACGAAAACATATCCCACCCGGACTCAAACCCAGCCAAAACTTCCATACGAAATCGGAAAACAAGTATTGCGCATAATTTAAATAATAAATCATCTCCCACCCACAAAAGGGAAGAGATCTTCTGGGTGAGTGGAGACTTCCCCACAATCAATCTTCATTCCGCATCTCCAATAACACAGTCATATGCATGCACACTGCAAAGCGGAAACGCTTTTGAGAGGGTCTTCTGCAATACACAGGAAAACCACTCATTGCGGGAAAGAGTGGAAGACTGTCATCAAAAATAGAATCATCGCTCGGAGAAGAGACAGAACCAGGAGTGTTTCTAGGAAGGGCTTTTTCTATCGGCTTTTGTATTTGGGAATGGTAAAAGCGTTTGTCAAATATTCTCATGATGTTTTTACTCATCTTCGTTCAAACTCCCAAACTCTCCAGCAATGCATATTCTCTATGAATTAATCTTCTTAACAAAATTTTTCAATTATCGATGTCCGAAAAAAGTACCTAATGCTTTAAGCACGGGAAATTATTTATAAAGAAGTAAAGTCAATTTTAATTTTTTAAGACCAAAGTAAGGTGTTATTTTTAAGGGGACATGGTACGGTTTAAGCAAAAAAATTTAATTTAAGGATTTTCAAAATGTTGTTGGTTGCCTCCCATGTATGTATGCAATGTAAAACAGATTTTGTGCTTAAAATTTCATAAAAAGCTAGCCGTTTAATTTTTTAAGGAAAAAAATTAAAATTTGTGATTTTAAAATGCTATACCTCCTACAAAAACCTTACATGCACGCATGAAATTTGATTTACAAGTACGTCAAACTATGCATAACAAAAGTTGGAATGGGTTTTGCAGTAACATGATTGGTATTCGTACAATATTTCTTTTTATGAATGCTTATTGAAAATTCCTTAAAAAATGTACAAATTCTGAGTTCAATTATTTTTTTAAAAAATAAGTATTGCTTTGATTCAAAAATGCATATCAACTTTTGTTGCATGTACTATTAACAATAGGTTAAAAAAAATTCAAAGCATTAGGCAGAATAGAAAAAAAGCCTTAGCATTTTAAATGAAGACAAACTAGTTATATATTTTATCTTTCCGAGATAAGTAAGTTTAAGTTTTGATTTGCCATAGGGATGTGAATAAAAACGAACTTAAAAGCTACTATAATTCTGTGTTTTTTTTTAGTTTAGAACTTTCAAACTTTGTCAGGTTATAGAAAAGTATATAAAGAATAATTTAAGCTAAAAAAATTAAATTTGATTTTTTGACCGATTTTTGTCAATTGAATCGTACTGTGTCGATTTGTTATCGTAATCGTAATCGATGCTGAGAGAATGTTTTCATTTACGGACATACACAAGATGAAAGGGTACTTACGTATTATCGCAACAATCGCCAACTCTATTAATAACTCGCCAAGTTGGCAACTTTGATTTCCTATGTGTCGTACACGCTGAATTGGCGACCAAGTGCTTCGTTTCATATAATATCACTGATAGGTTGCAATAATATGTAAGTACCGACAAAGGTTCTACTTCACATCAAAACATAAGTTTAAAAACAAAATATTGATAATTACTTCAAATTTTGCCAATCAATAAAAATTAAACACAACATGTTGACATACCACATATTTAACACCAATGTACATTGTTCAAGGACAAAAGAAATATTTCATACCTGAAAGAAAAAAGAAAATACATTACTAAACTTTGCAATGAAAAAAGGAAAATTACTACTGTTCTAATTACAGTCGGACCCCGATTTAACGAATTCCATTTTATTCGTTAGTTCGAGGTTATTCGTAATATCAAGGTCCAAACAAAATACAAATTTTTTTGCATTTACCTTTTGAAAATTCTATAAGAAGCTACACAAAAAATATCCATAGTTAGAAGTTGCACACTTTTTATTCAATAGTTACTTAATACTATTAGTAAATTATTACGCACCAGTTAGTTGAAAATTTTAAAATACTGACTAATAGATGTTTGAAAAACTTTTGATTCAAGAATCGAAAGAGTTTCTTTTTCGACTCTATGCAGAGAAGAAAATAATGCATCATTTACATCATGTTACACAGAGACACAGGTATGTTTGTACAGATTCCTAACAATGTAAAACATTAGAAAATATAACAATTTTGATACGAGTTTCATAATCAATGTCTGCATAAAAATCGCTATTCATTCGCTCCAACCAGTATAGCACACATAAAAAATTTTCAGGGGGGGTTCCATGGTCGAAAATCTTCCAACTCGTATCATACCTCAAGACAACACCAAATGATTTTTCTGATTTTGTTAACAAAAACAGAAAAAATATATTATTGAATTAATAATTAGCATTAATTAATCAAATAATTTGTTAATTACAAGTAGTTAATTAAATTTTACATATATATATATATATATATAGGATTATCATTAATCGAAAGAAACTCAAGGGGTTGGGTCCAGACCCTAGGACACCCTCTTTGTGTGCGCCACTGGCTCCAACTAATCAACAATTTTCTCAACTTCAGTCGCGCGGATAGGCAGTTCGTCATCAAACGTATCAAAATCGTAAAATATCTCCATCGTTGCGGAGTGGGGGGATGAGATAAGAAAGGAATTTCCTGCCCTACTCAAGACTCACACGATAGTTTATACCCATCTGCACCTGTTAAGTCTAATAATGGTATTTACCATTTCTCGTCAAAATTTGCTGCTTGTAAGAAAATTATTATTCTGTTCCCGATAAAAAAAAATTGTTAGTTGAAATAAAAATCTAATTTTTTCTAATACAAACTAATAAAAAAAATTTCCAACAGCTGAAATAGTTCGTTCATTCTGGGTAAATTATTTGTAAATAGGGGGGGGGGGGTATTGCTTCCATTTTAATCGGGGGAAAGAAAAATTCGTTAAATAGGGGATCGTTGAATCGAGGTCCGACAGTATTTGAAAAATAATAAACCTTAACAACTGTTATAAATAGGAGCTAAATAATTTAAGAGCTACTATTTTCAGCATATTTTAAACCAAGGGACCATTATCAAATAGCGGGAAGCCAAAACAGAAAACCAAATAGACAGATATTGCTGTCTATATGTGGGTCAACATATTTGTGAGAACAGTTTTTCTTGCACGACGATGAACAAAAGTAAATATACATGCAAGTTGGCTGACATTAACTTGCATGCAATGATGAGAATTTCAACAAGCCATTTCACTCAAATTTACAAGAATTTTTCAGAGAAGTGTGGGAAAAAAATACATTTGTCTCATTGAACTGATTCTAAAATTAAATGAGCTTGTGTGTGTGTGCTGTTATAGATATCAAATTAGCCCGATAAATAAATTGAACAAAATTGGCACTGTTTTATTGAACTTATATTGACTGAATTTTATGTCACAATTTATACCTTTTCTGAGATGTGAATTAACGAATGAATGCAATCATCTTAAAAAGATGGGGATCTTGTGTGACCTTGTGTTCCACACTGTGACCTTGAGCCAAAATAATATCTCACCCCTCAGTGGCGTAACGGACAATATTAGGGCCCTGCAAAGTCAGGTTTTGAGCCCCAAATACGCACATGGCGTCAGACAGGCTTTGGGCCCCCTAAAATCTCTGGACCCCAAGCAATGCGGGGTGTATGTTACGCCCCAGCCATAGTACTTTGAAGAACAAGAATTGAAAGATTAAGGTTATTCGACTACTTTTGACAACTTTTCTTTTAAAAAAAAAAAATTAGGATTTTTTTATTTATTTTTTTGTGGTTTTTAGATTTGTTTAGTACATTTTACGAATAATGTGCTAAAATTAAGAAGAGAAAAAGAAATTATTATAACTAAAATGGGAAACAATGGGTAAAAATTGACAAAAAATAACATAAACGCGGCCCATTCTGTACCAAAAGTTTATGAACAAATTTGTAATTTTTCAATTCTGATGTATTGCTATGTTATTCATTTTTTAAATGACCTTCAGGATAAAAGATATTTTTATTTTTACAAAAACTAGAGCACTTTATCTTAGTTAATATATGAAATTGCTTTTAAAAATAACAGTAATTATATTCACATAAGGGGCTTGTAAATTTTGTAATAAAACAGTGATTGATAAATCTGAAGGTTAAAACACTTCTACAACACTATAGAAAATACACAAAAAAATATCAGTTAATTATTTTCAAAACTTTTTTTAGCAATCGCTGGCCCCGTTTGAGCATTTTCAAAAAAACAACAAAAAAAACACACATTTTGAGTAAGACGCGTTTTAAAGTATGACATCTTGCTTAAAGTAATGGCATCTGCTTTTCCTAGAACACTTGCAGTTGTTGTTCTAGTGAACAGAAAGTAATAAACTTGGTATTTTTATCAAGCTAATAAGATGGTCTATAAAATAAAATCATAAAAAAATTGATTTTCGGCAAAATTTACAATTTTGGGGTAGCCGGATACCTTAAGAGACATTTTGATGAATGAACAAATCATAAATAAATAAATATGAAAAGGGTTTTTTAAAAAAAAAAGAATGTTTCATTCAACAATACTTTAAAAACGGGACAAGAATATCCAAAAAAAATTAAGATATTACAATTTTAAAATAGTTAGCATAGTACAAGAACTTCTAAATCCGCAATACATTTCGGATGCAGCAATTGAAACAGATCTCGCTTTTCAACTGCAGTCACGTTCAACCAATAGAAACAGAGGCCATAACACATTTTTTTCACCGCGCGCAGACATTTTATGTTTCATCAAAAACAAAATTTATGATTCAGGCAATAAACGACTTTAAAAAAGTCAGACGAAACCCAGGAATGTTCGACTTTCTCTTTTTTTGATGGTACCGTTATTTCGCTGTTAGGATTTCTTTTAGTTTTCTAATGTAACTTTTGTTCGATCGTGAATCCTTTAAATTGGAAAACCGATATAAGACATGCTAATCTCATAAAATGGTTAAATCCGCAAAATGATCTTTCCTGAATTTTTTTCCCATGACTATAGTCAGAGAAAGAAGCCTAACTCTGAATACAATTTCAGAAAAAAAAATTGCTCCAACATAAATAAATGTAAAGTCCCAGTAACACATACACCCCGTCGAGAATAGTTCCTTTTTTCATTAAAGCTCTATTTGAATTTCCCTCTCTATTCATTCCTAAAAATATATACTCTTTATTTAATATTTATATAATAAATGTAACCATTTACTCTCTTTTTATCCAAAATGCAATTCTTATGTTATTAAAAGAAAGTCATATTTACAAGCACAACAGGAAAAATTTCCAAAAAAAATGTACTTTTAATACTTGAAAATTCAAAAGCGTTCTCGTCTAAAAATGGAGCTATAATCGCTCTTGTTATAATAACTGTAACTGACAATTTCAAACATCGGAAGTGCCCTCTAGCGACGACATGTCTTCAGTATAGGTAAGGTGAGGAAAGAATGTAATCGCTATTCAAGGTTTCATGTTCTTTGCCTATTATTTTGTTGATGATAGATGCTGTCTTTGTGTAACCTAACTTAAATTAATAAATGACTGTTACACTACGGTGATCAATTTTTTACAATGAAAAGGAGGACAGAAATTTTAAGAAAAGATTACAAAGTAACATATGCAACATTTTATTAATTCAAACAAAAATACAAAATATTTACGCTTACATCCCTTTTAATTATTTACTTAAACGAGTTTTTTTCCATTGGATTAATTTTTGGTCAATATATCGTTTTCTAATACATCGGAAATTTCGAAAAAAGAAATATCCTTCATATTGAGCTTTACGGTAAGTGCTACAGCTGAAGTATCAACAATCAATCTTGATTTCTCACTCATCCAAAAATCATTAAGATATTGAAAAAAAACTTTCAACTGCTGCCTTAGTTCCAGGACAGCACAATGTAAATTCAACAACAATAACTAAATTTTTTCACATGGAATGTGTTTATTTGAAATGGTTACATAACACATATACATATTATAGCACTGTGCAGCAACACTAGGGCTACTGGCAAAGGACCGCGTAATTTTAAACACGGTCAAGTGACGAAGACAACAACTGAGCTGGCACTCCATTCTCTCCTTACTTCTACACTAAGCAACAGTAAGGATTCTGAGCCACCACAGATTTAACGTGCATCCGCCCCTCTACACGACGGGTCTTAAGTGGATTTAGGCTCAGAACTCATATGATATGCCAACCACGAGTTTGGAGCCCTAACCATTAGGCTACTGCGGACATTCATATGACATTAAGAGGATTATGCGTTAAACGATGTAGAGAACGATGAAAATGCATTATTTCACCCAATAGTGTGAGTAAACTTCAGTGGCACCAGGACTTGAACTCACAACTCAACAAAGTCGGCCACGAGTTCATGAACATGGCCCTAGGCTACCGCGGCTGAGAACATATTTCTAAGCGATTACAACGAACTGAACTTTGTACCTACGTAACGTTTTCCCGTTTCTCAGTTCCAAGATCGGCTTCCCTATGGCAGACAGCATGACGCCGTTATTATCTACACGGGCACCCCAGAAATATTGTGGGTCCTTTCATCTGACATCACGCCGGCAACTGATGGCCGTGCGAAAACCAATAGCTGGATTCCACTCTGCGAGCTGAAGAACCTTGAGTGAAATTTGAGGAGTTAGAAAGTACCGCCCCATCCCAAGAGAGTGAAGAGGGCACTCCGTGTGAAACACTCGAAAGAAAGGTTGTGTTTACCCCTACATCACCAACAACATAATCTGTAGAATTGAAATAATCAATAGTTAGAATAACTTATATCTCAAGGAAATATTGCAAGTAGCTGTAGACGTTTTTAAAATCAATAATTTAATTTTTTTAAGTTTCACGCTACCCATTAATTTTCTCAGATCGTCACACCTATTACTCCTGATATTTAATTTCTCATTTCCACGTTTTAACAACTACGATTATGACGTTCATTTGTGGAAATTGTACTTGAATTCCTAGTTTTATGCTCCATTTCAAACACACACAAAATTGTTTATTTAGTTGAAAATACATATATTTAAAAAAAAGCGCTCCGAAGGTAGTCCATACCTTAAATCTCACGCTATCCATTAATTTTCCCAAATCGTCATACCCTTGATATTCAATTTCTTATATCCACGTTTTAACAACTAGGATTAAGATGTTCATCTCAAATATGAGCGGATGGTCTGTTCAAAGCATAATAAATTTTCAACTTTATCCTTATTTCAATTTATTTTTCGTTAAAAGTATATCCAAAAGATAATTGTTTGAAGAAAGAAGATGAGAGCACCCTCTTACTTTGTTCTTTGCTCTTCAGACGTCAAGAATCGTCAAGGAAAGAGGAAAAGAGATAGCACAAGGAACGCTAAGTGATGGAACATACGAATTATTGTTTAAGGCTGCTTTATGTATTTTTCTTTGCAATCGCAAAATCTTTCACATTCGCTTCTGAGAATTGAACACAAATATTAGATCTTGGAATAAAAGATGAAAATTTCCAATGTGTGTACTGTAATCTGATAGAAAAGGAAAAAATCGAGATGGATAGATGAAACGAAGACAACTTTGTATCTAGTGAATTTTTTTTTAAGAAAAGAGGGGAAAAAATTGTTTCAAAGATTCCTTTTCGAAATAATTACATTTGTTTCTCATTTTTGTTCAAAAAATACATAACGTGAAAACGGATACATGCGGAGCAGAGTAATTTCACCTTTCATCTATCTGGTTACCTTGATAAAAGGGCTACTGGCGACGGACCTCGCAATTTTGAACCATGGTCAAGTGACGAGGGCTACACCTGAGCTGGCAATTCCCCTTCCTCTCTGAACGACCAATAGGAGGGCGTTTGAACTTAGACAGATTTAACGTGCATCAACCCCTTACACGGCAGGTCAGCTCGAACTCATGACGCGACTGACACGAGTACGTTACCTTGACCACCAGGCTACCGCGGCCTCGAAACAATTGCAAAACGGAAATCGCCTGGAAAGTCAGATTTTACAAAATTGGTTGAGTATGTACTTGGCGTCAGTTAGACCCTCTAGAATACTGACCCCCCACACACACACTCACCCGCGATGCGGAGGTGTACGTTACGCCACTGACTCGAACTCAGGACACGTCGGTCACGAGTCCATGACATTGACCACTAGGATACCACGGCCATAATTCACCATCGAACATTATTACATTCAACATTCACGATCTCTTTAAAAAGCACCAGACTTAGAAAAAAAACCGCGCACAGTAGATTTTAAAACGAGGCCACTGCGTACATGGAGTGGTGACAGTTTAATGCACAGGCTTGAATTTTTCCCTTCGTTCCAGTACAAAATGAGTTTCCTGCAGAGAGTCGAGTGAGGTGCTGTTATACATGTTAGTCGGATTTTTATTTCCCTAAAGACGACTGACTAAAAGACTTGAGCAGAGTTGTTGCATGTATTTTTTGGACAAAAGCTTAGTGATTTTCTACTTAAAACAATTCGTACGATTCAGCAAGTGTTTTGAGACGATGCTACAGGGGGTCACACAAATTGAGGTTGGACTTAACCCATTCAAAAGTGGCCACACTTTGGTAGAGAGTGACCAGCGTTCTGGGAGGCCACAAACCACTCAAAATGCGGCTGTTGTTGAAAAGGTGGAAAATCTGGTAAAGAAAAACCGTCTTTTAACGTACGTGAGACTGCTGAACAAGTTGAGATCAGCACAGGTCCTCCACATGCAATTTTGTGTGATCATGCGAAGAGAGCCTGCGAAATTTGTTGCCAAGTTTCTGTCGGTGCAACAGAAAAATTCCGTCTTGTAGTTGCACAGGACCTACTGAACACTATCAACGCTAAACCTGGCTTATTGCAGCTTCTGGCAATGTTAATGTCATTGAAAGGATCCCGTTTTCAGAAAAGAGATGAAATAAGGCAGAACGCAACGGCGGAGTTTAACACCATTCTAAAAGAAGCCTTCCGGAAGTGTTTTTGGCAGTGGAAGGAATGCTGGGCTAAGAGTAAGTGAAGACGCGTAAGGGTCCTACTTTGAATTTGATTAGGATCTTAATCCTACAAAGATATTTTTTCTGGCCAAAGGTCGGACACTTTTTGAACAGATCTTGTATAGATAACAAAGATCGAAAACGAAATTCACTTGTAAAATTACTTAAATAAAAATTTAATAAACACAATTGCGATGTTCTGTACATAAAAGCAAATCGACCGAATCTATAATCGCTGCTAGTCAGTACTTTAAGTACCGTCTAAAGGTCGTCCAGACCGTCCTAGCGTTACATTTCAAGTACACCGCCCAATTAAGCAACTCCTCACAACTATCAAAACCAGTCACCGATCTGGCAACACAAAACTTTTCAGCTGTGCATTCCAATCACAGAGAAACCAATCACTACAACTCTCGTTCGTCCAATCAACCCCTTCAAGCAGCCGATCAAAAAAAAACAAAAAAAAGGAAAAGAAAAAAAATGCTAAGGGCCCACTTGTCGTAACAAACTTAAGAACCCTCACCAACATCCCATTTAGTTTCAAGAAGGAAGAAAAAGAAAAGATAGGTCGGGGTGTAACAAAGCATCTTTCAACACCGCAATCAAGCCCTGCGTAGTTGGGGATGAGGGAGGAACAAACAAGTAGCGGCGTCACAAACACACATTATTTCCAAGTGTAATCAATTGGCGCAGAGGCAACTAATACCGGAAGGAAGTGGGAGGTGGGGCGCGGATTTCCGCAGGACCTGGCAAAAGATTATCTTCTGGACCTGATGTGGGTACCAATCTAATGACCGGCCGCAGAAATCAATTGGTCGGCACGCCAAACTGTCCTTAATAATGGAACGCACGCATATGCGTGGACGCTAAGACGGTCGGGTTTCGATCGGATGGTGGATATTATGAGGAAAGTTTAAGGCTGCCCGCCACAACAAATGTTAGATAAAGAAATATTTCTAAACAGATAAATGCTATGATGCTACGAAAAGTGATGTCTCTTGATGATTATGGCATGTGTGACCTTACAATTCATAGATATTCAATACAAATATACTAATTTTTCATTGAAACTTTTTACGACTAAGGGAAACTTTTTTCTCCATTTTAAAATCGTATTTAATTATAACCTTATCTGAATTTTTTTATGCAAAATGCCAAAATGGAATGTATGCCAAACGCAATTACGTAAACGGGGACGTTTAGGAAAGGGGGGGGAATGCCAAATTAATTGGCATCTATGATAAAACCATCGTGGGTCTTACAAAAATAACAGTCAGACCTCCACTTTACGAATCTCTCAATAATGCGAACTTTTCCTGGAACCAAGAACAGAAGAATATTGACAGATGTTGTTGTTGTTCCTTATACCACCTGATCGACAGTAACATCAGATCAAGATCCACGAAATTCATCGAATCTATTTAACGAATTTTCCACTTAATGAACTTTTTTTTACGGATTTAGTGATTTCTTCAAAAAGAGGTCCGACTGTACTTGTGTCGTGAAATGGCGCACACAAGAGGGGGGCGGGTCCGCGGCCCTTGATTTTTTTTTCGATTGAATATAATCCTATGTATATAATACGTAAAATTGATTAAATTTGGTATTAATAATTCATCTGATTAAGGCTAATTATAGAATCAATTTATTTTCTACTGTTTTACGTTCCGGAAAATGACAAAATATGTTTTGCATCGTATTGAGGCATGATACGGGAATGGTGGACTTTCGACACTGGACCCCCCCCCCACCCACCCACCTCCTTGAGAAATTCCTTTGTGTGCCATTTTATTACTGTATTTTCTCGCATGTTATTCGGAAAGTACAATTTTGTGCAATAATAAAGTACGTTTGAACAAATGAAAACAAATGCCTGATAATGACAAATAATTCAACAAATAATACTATTCTATTCTCAGAAAATTCTTTAAAAAAAACTACATATTGTTATGAAATTTTCATCTGATTTTTATTTGTTTTACGTCTAAGCAAACTAAAATAAACAGTTACCCGCTAATATTTAATCTTAGCAATCTTATGGTCCTCTGCAAGGGTTAATATTTAAATATACGTAGTTCATTGGTGAAATTAGCATTCCTCAAATAAAAACCAAACAAAATGATGCCAATACTCAAGATATATTTTTCCCCCTTAATATTTGGCATTGATAATTTAGTTTTAGTGTTTTTAGTATCCTTTTATGAACATTAGTTCTTCTAGTGTTATGAATTCTATTTTTTCCCTTGCAGCCCAGGGGTCAAGGCAATTTTAGGGGAAGGTAGGCTCGTTTTAAAACAATACGTTTAATCTATAATCTCAGTTCCTAAGGCTAAGAATTTGCTATTATACTACTGAGACTATCTTATTTGAAACTTATACAGTCTTGTTATATACCTATTTTTTGCTTTGCTTTGATAGATTTATGGCATTTTAGTATATGATTGATTTAATATATACAGGGTGATTTGCTGCCAGACCGACAAACTTGCAGGGTGTGTAGAGGGTACATAGATGACTCGGAATCAGATGGGAATGAAGGGTCGTGCAAATGCCGCTGTCATAAATACTGGTGCGTATGTGCGTTGTTGTAAAATAATAATAATAATATTCTGGAGTCCTAGAATTGTCTTTTCCTGGATTTATTGATAACAATAACTTTCAACAATAAACTTAACAATATTTAACAAATTAAACCATTACATTAATTAGACTGAAACTAAACAGAATTATAATATTCAAGATAAAAATCCTAGTAAACAACGGCACCTGGTACGCCGAAGCCAAGAATTACGAGTCCGATTTAAAATATACGAGTAGACAACAGCATGTCTAGTTATGCCGAAGCCAAGTTCAAGATTGAGACAGAATCCGTTACTTATGGTTTCTATCGAGATAGACCACGTGGGGTCTGAGGGTGGTGTCAACCACGCTCCACCCACTCAGACCACCCGGTCCATAATTCACAACAGCCGCAGTTGCAAGCTATGAAGCAGAGAAAAAGAACAGAGACATCAACACATTAATCATCATAACACATATGTCTAGAGAACCCTCCTTGTATGCAATCGCTTGCAGCAGCGTCTTGATCTTCTAGCAACATGTCCTACCCAAACCACTTGACACAGCATTTGTTCCTCCGTCATTGCTCCACTCCATGTGGTACCAGCATGCCAGGCTTCTCCACATTTCGGAATTCACGTCTGCGAAAAACATCTCAACGTATCATTTGGGCAGCGCTGGATAGGTCGTGATGCGGTTCATTGGCCTGCCAGATCACCGGACCTATCACGTATGGCATTCTTCTGGGGTCATATGAAGAGTTTGGTGTTCGAGACGCCCTTTCCTATAGTTGAAAACCTCATCACTCGAATATCTGATTGCTAGGAGGATACGTGACATGTCAGGAGTCACCCAGAAGGCAAGAAATCCCGTGCAGGCCACTGTCAGGTCTGCCAGACGACTTCTGGTCGTAATTTCGAATCCCTCTTGCAGTAAACTCTTTCAATAAAAGGTTTTCTGTCCCATTAATGTGTTGCTGTTTCTGTTTATTTTCTCTGCTTCTTTGCACCACAGCTCGCAGCTACGACATTTGCGAGCCCGAGTTGTCTCTGTAACCCCTACACACACTGGAAGTTAGTCGGTTTGGTAGCAAATCCCCCTATATACAACTTTGACATTCATTTGTAACAAATTACAATCTCCAGACGGCAAAGTAAAATTTCTTCATTATTAACAGACTGTTCCCCTTAAAACTTCGAATACTACTTCGATTTTATAAAACATTAACCAAATCCAAACTTAAGTCTCCAGCTGTTCTATTTAAGTGTCACAATCCCTTACATTATGCATACCACTTCACGCCACGAAATTCTTAATGGTGTTGAAGCATCAACTCCAGACACTCCCTTTCAAGGAAAAATGACGAAGTTTCATCAAATAAATCAAGAACTCCATCAAACGCAGTTTCCATTGGTCGATAGTTCTTCCATCGTTACTTCCAACTAACATTAAACTCTATCTGTAATTACCAGGAATAAATGACGGATGCTTAATCAATAAAAGAATGTAGCGAGAGAGATGAAAGAGAGGGGAAAAAAGCAAAAAAAAGCACAGTTTCCAACCAAGTGTACGACTAATTATAAGTAAGTTTTCTTCCGGAGGAACTAATTAAGGACAAATAATAAAGAAGGAAATAAGAGACGGGAAAAGAAAAAAGGATTTGCAAACAGTTATAACGTGATTATTGTTAGAACTAACAGTTTTTTTTTTTTCTTTCAGGCTTTGAGAAGTTTTAGTTATTTAAATTTAATTCATAAGCTTCGTCTTTTTGCTTTGAAGTGTTTCAGTAATCGTTTGTCAATCATGAATGGGGGGAAATAAAAGTTTAAAGGGGGGGGGTTTCTTTTTAACAATGCATTTCTAAGAATGAATCCTTCCCTTTAATTTGTAATACATATGTATAGATAAAAACGATTGAAAACTTTACTTTATATATTATTCACAACATTTTTTTTTCCTTCCTATTCACTGAAAAATTCGATTTTTTTAAAAAAAAACTTTGTAATCAAATTTTCCAAATTCTTTCAATTTTTTTCCCATAATTATTGGATTTTTTTTTCCAACATGAATTTTTTATCATTATAATTGATCTTATCTTTCCCGCGTACTGAATTAAATTTGATTAACTGTTAACTAATACGATTATTAGCTAATTTTGGTGGAATGATTAGTTATAACATCGCATTTTAAACCAACAAGAGTGAGTAAAGTAACACGAGAGCTATTGGAGACGGACCTTATAATTTTGAACTGCGATCAGATGAGGACGACACCAGAGGCCCACACTCCCCACCAACTTCAGCGAGTGGGTGAATATAATCGTCGCACTTTTCAGCTACTCGCGGGCTTTTGGC
The DNA here is from genome assembly GCA_019973975.1 of Trichonephila clavata. Taxonomy (NCBI): domain Eukaryota; kingdom Metazoa; phylum Arthropoda; class Arachnida; order Araneae; family Nephilidae; genus Trichonephila; species Trichonephila clavata. The sequence continues at coordinate 68,109 of BMAO01001403.1, read as the reverse complement.
GACGGACCTCGTAATTTTGAATCATGGTCAAGGAACAAGGACGATACCTGAGCTGGCACCCCCCCCCCTCTTTCTAACAACCACACCAACGGGAGGAGGACGCTTGAGCTTTTGACAGATTTAACGTACATCGCTCCCCTACACAGCAGTACTAGGCTCAAACTCATGACACGCCGACCACGAGTCCGTTACCTAGACCACTAGGCTACCGTGGCCACCCCCACCATCTTCAAAAATACGCCAACGTGAAGAGTCTGCGGCACGACAGATTTAACGAGCATCGGCCCCCTCTACATGGGGAATCTTCATTCACATCAGGACACGAGAAAAGTCAATCACGAGTCCGTGGCCACTTGAAACAACACGAGGGATTGCTGATAGATTACAAAATTCAAAACCTCAGTGAACTGACGAAAACGACACCCGAGATGTGACACTCACTCCCCAAATTTCCGCACCCTATTAAATGAAGAATTTGAATATTGACAGATTGAGCGTGCATCAGTCCCTCTAAAAGACGAATCTCCAGCACCGGGACCCGAGCTCAAGACTGAACAGAAATAAATATGGTTAGTAGTTTGTGAATATAACTACGACTACCCCGTCCATTAGGATTGGTCAATTTTGGACAGTTATGCTAAACTCAGTGGCGGAACAGCCCATGAGGGCCAAGGCCTATAGTGCCCATTTCAGTATACGTAACCATTGGGCCCTGAAGTGCATGAGCAGATGTCCCAATCAGGTGGCCAGTCTGAAGCGAAACCCCCTGTGTTTAGTCCCGAAGCAAGCTTGGTACTCATTTATCGGATGGAAGGTTGAGTCGCCCTTGAATCACAAGGATAGAACCCCGGACCTATCGGTGTGGAAGCACGGTACGCTTCCCTACGGCCACTGGGCCTCTTTCGATAGTTATACAATATGGAAAAACATGCGCTGTATTTTTCTTCTCCCATCTTTTCCAATCGTGTTTTTCAAATTTCAGTTCAACTAAATCCTTTGAAAACGTGAGGGAAAAAAATCTTCTTAAAGTTTTGACCCAAGTCGCTAAAAACGAAGCCAACGTGGCTGTTTCTGTAATTCTTTAAATAATTCATTTCTGTCAATTAATTTTAAATAAATTATCTCGTATTGTTACCCAAAACAATAGTGCCTAGAAAATTTCAGCTCAAATGAACGCTTTAAAATGTGAGAAAAAAACCTTTTCAATTTTTAACAAAAGTCGCCAAAAGGGTCGCAAAGTCGCCAAAAATGATGGTAACGAGGGTGTATTTGTAATTTTTTGAATAATTAGTTTTAATCAATTAATTTTTATTAATTACAATTATATTGTCATCCAAAACCAATCGTGTATATAAAATTTCAGATCAATTGAGTGCTTTAAAATGCATTTTATAAACGATTGAAAATTTGAACAAGATAAATATATAGAGAGTGTAAACAAAAGAGTAGGAATTGAAAAATTGTTAAATAAAATAAAAGAAAAAAGAAAAAAAAACACGTATAAAAATCAAAAATTTTAGGAATAAAAATTTGGTCAATGTAGTCTACAATATTATATCAAATAAAAAAAGTTAAATTTAGGAGGAATTTCCTGAATCTCTCACAAAACGTTTAAACACGAGCAAATATGAATGAACATGCGTCTTTACAATCAAGTATTCATTTACAAATAAATACCTTGCACACAAAAACTGCACAAATAAAATATCTTAAATGAAAGCCGCACAATGAATAATTAATGAGTGAAATTTTACACAGCCTAACCTTGTATCACTTTCCTAAAAAAGAATGCATTTTCAGGTTTCCAAACAATACGCTAAGTTTTAAGAAGAAAAGTACGATAAAAAACAATTTCAAATAAATAAAAAAAAGAACTAATAAAGAAACAATTATTAGTATAAATGAATAAGCACAAATAGCAATACTCAAACAAAAATAATTTTAAAGAAACCAGACGAAAGAAGCTATACAATTGATAAATAGGAGTAAAAATGTATGATTAATAGCTTTTTATCTCATTTTCAACAAGGCTTTTAGAACAATCACGGCGAATGCATTGAAAAAAAATTATATTGTATAATTTAATTCAGCACAATAGTCAAACGATACATTTCAAAACTTCCTGTATAGGGGGGGGGGGGAGATATCTGCACCTTTCATATTCCTTTGCCTTAAAAAGGTACACTCAAGAAAAATATCAACAAAATATTACTTTCCGAGACTAGTTTTTATAGTCTGTGGGTATTAATTACACAAAAAAAGTAAACACACAAGAGTTACGATTTTTCGTGCGAAATTTCGCAATATGTGCACATGGTTAATTGTAAGAATCAAAAGCTATTGTGAGAATTAATAGGTTTTACTAATCAGTCTTGGGATTTTTGGCGAGGATCCAAGGTCATCCTGAGGGAAATTCTTTCAATCCCGTCTACTTCCAACAACGCAGCAATTAAAATCGTTTGAATAAACATTCGTTTGAAGGGGTTCCGAACGTAAAAATTTAGAGGTCAAGGTAGTCACTGATAAATTATTCTTATTCTTGTGAAAATTTATAACTTTACAACTTATTTTAATGCAGAGTATTTTATTGCAACAGTAATAAAAATTATTACAGCGTAAATTTTATTCGTTTCTGATGCCACCTGCTCAACGTTGTCAGACCAAGGCCCAGAAAATTCATCATGACAAGGAGCTAGTTTTACGTCTGTCATCAACCCAGCTTTGAGAACCAGTACGATTTGGCTCGGTTCCACCCCAATTTTGAGGCAGAACACCCTGGGAAGTGTTTAGGGACTTCCTACCTCTCGAAAAGACTTGTGGCGCGACGAATATTTACAAGCCCCGATGCAGCACAAGCACTATACTAGGGGTGTAGCCCGGTCAATATATTGACACCCAATAATAAGAAATGAAACATCAAAATTTCTCCCGAAATAGGAAAGATAATAGCAGAGAAGAGACGTCGTCAGGACGTAAATATTGAATTTTCTTGCTCTTTTATATGTGTTTATCATAGTATAATTATTCGAAACCAACCTACGTTTCAATGAATTTTGATTTTCTTTGCGGCCACCTTTCGTTTCGCCTTGCTTATTTGGCTCAAGTCAGCCTTTGAGTTTGACATCTTTACACTATACATTTACAAACACCCATGCCGTCTGCCGGCACAACAGTAAGCGTCACTAAGTACCAGAGGCGTAGCTACCACCGTATCAATGACACGGGGCCCCAAAATGTGTAAGCAAAAAAATCGTAAAAGGTTAAGGGGGCCTAAAGGATGACATCTAAAGAATTTAGATGCAGAGCCCACTCAGGCCTAGCTACGCCAATGCTAACCACTGTACTGGATGGGCGGATAGATAAATTTGATCAATATAACATTTGAATTGTTTACTGGGATTGCGTGTGTGTGTGAGCGCGTTGAATTGTTTACTGGGATTGTGTGTGCGTGCGCGTTGACATCGGCCCTGTATTCATCTTAAGAGATGATATAGATGTGACAAGTTTGATAACTGCAGACTCATCTTTATCCTGCTCGAAGATCTTTAACAGGACACTAGAAATTGCAACCTCAGAATTATTGAACGATTCTACCAATCCCAAATATCCAAACACAAAAGCCATCTTTTTAAGAATTATAGAAATAAAATGCAATTTTTTTAATAGCATTTGGTTTTTGTTTCATTTCAACGCTTTCATTTCAAAATATTGACTGTAATATCCTAGTCAATTGTTTTTGGCTCGAGGGCCCAAATTGTGAAAACGGAGGACATCCAAGAGCCGCATCTTCTTGAAATGTGTGTGTGTGTGTGTGATTGCATTTATTAGTTTACTTCACATCTCATAAAAAGTATAAATTATACCACATAAAAATCAATAAATATAAGCTAAATAAAATAGTGACAGATTTATTCCATTTATTTATTTTGCTAATTTTACATCCAAGCTGCAAGTACATTTAACTCTAGAGCCCGTTTAATGAGACACATAAATGGGCCCTATCACACTTTTCTACAATGTTTTTTGAAATCAGATTGCTCGTTGAAATTCCTATCATTTCCTGCAAGTTAATGTCAGCCAATTTGCATCTATGTTTACTGCTGATCCTCATGTAAGAAAAACGTTACTCACAAATATATATGTTAACACAAATTAAATATTTTGTTGCCTATTTGGTTTTCTGATAGTCTTGGCGAGCCTCTATTTACCCCTATCCCTGTCCGTAGAGTAACAGCTTGGTAACGAATAGGTTGTGGATCAACAATTCATTAATGTGAACAAAGTGACAGTGCGGCAGAAGCTAATAAAAATGTTGCGGTTCAGAATGTTTAGATTAGTTTAATGGCTCTTTCGTACTTGTGCCGTACCTTTAAAAAAAAGGAGACTATGGAGCCAATTTTGAATATAAGCTACCTGGGTTCCTTCACACGAGGTCAACTGAATCTCCCTCAAGCTCTCGAAAACCACGTTCTCTTCCCACTAGTTGATTGATTTAAAAGGATATTGTGGAAGCTACGCTCTTCACACACGGCTACTAGTGTATTGAAAATAAAGAAAGCGTTTTATCCCTTATTCGGACTCAATAATTGCACCGATGAATTCAGCACTCCCTTTTTCCCTACGATATTCATTTTTCTGTCAACTTTGTGTTCGCGTGTGAAAGGAATTATTTCCCGATTTCACATTAGAGGAGTGATGGCAGGAAGTTCATTGGCACAAAATTGCTTCGTGTGACATTGGACTTAATGCGATTGCAAAAAAGTGCCAGATGACAGTGGTCTAAATTTAAGGTATAGTCTGCACTGAATTGACGTTTTTGACAAAAATAGACAGACAGAAACATTTTATACACAATTGAGACATTACAGACACAAAAAGGCAAAGATAAAAGTCTTAACAGGACAAAAGCAAAGCTATCCCAAGTTAAAAATAAATGTCTAAAACATTGAGGATATGCAGGAAAAGACACGAAAGAACAATAAAGTTAAAACCTGGCATTAGGAAAGATCCGAAAGTGATTTGCAAGATTAACCTTAACTGAAAAGACCTTAAGATCAGGAAGCCCTTAACTGAAAAGAACAACCATCAGGTTCAAAGGAACAGAGGGAAAGAAAAATTTACGTCCCTGCTGATGAAGAATGGGGTTCTACGATGGAAGAAAAAGAAATCTACTACTTTGGCTCAGCATCAAGGACGCACAAAACAGTGCCAATGTCTCACCTTTAAGTCTCGAATGGGTCTCCAACTTACGACGTACGCTCTGAAACAAAAGAAAAAAAGGAAGGGGTGAAGTATTTAAATCTTCCACTCATTGTGATTTGCCAATCAAAGACATTCATCAAGAATTGATTGATCTGTTCGGTTAGCTAAGAAACTCATTTTGAACTTATAACGTTGAATAATAATAAATCAGAACTTCCCCTATATATAGTTGAATCTCTGTTAATAAAACTTAATTTGCATCTCCCAAAAAATTGATCACGAGGAAATTTGTGTGTATGTGTAAATTCTACTAATTTATTAGGAAAAACATATGAAAAATGCAGAAATTTTTTAAAGGATTCAATTTTAGCAGCTAATAAAAATTCTGGCTTTTATATTTTAATGAATCAAATGGAATAAAATAGCACTTTTCCAAATAATAGATTTATTTAAATAGTAAGTTTAATACGTTTATAACTCAACCTAACAAAGAACTGCTGTTTATTCCGGAGTGTTAGGCGCAATTACTCCCATACTGTATTTTTTTTAAAATTTTATGTATATTCGCCGTATAGCATGCACTCTTTTTTTTTTAATGCTCGTTTCTAAAAGTTCCACCTTTAAGCACAAGAAAATAGGGGGAAAACACAATTAAAAGGTATTTATTGATTAAAGTCTCATTCCTCTTCATATCATTTCTTTCAAATAAGCAAATATCTAGAACAAAAGAAATTATACTCATCTTTTCTTTATTTTTCTAACTACATATTTTTTCTAAGATCGGCGTATGACGCGCATCCGTAAATTCCGATCTTATTTCTAACGTTAAAAGTGCGCTTTATATGCAGGAATACACGGTACATATATTTCCGCACAATTCTGCCCATTCTGAAAATCTAAAGGCTATTATTCGAAACTCCACCACACGACACACGATATCTATTTCCAATAAGAATAGGCTTTTTCAATATATTTCATGTCTATTTTTCAATTCCTGTTTTTATTTTCTTCACCTACAGAGTTAACTCTAAGAATCAATACTAGCAAAATGCGGAACCCATATTCTACAGAAGCAGCTTTAAAATGGAATTTAACTTATAAATGCTATAAAATGTTTAAGAAAAGTATAGATTAACAATAAGATAATACAGAAGAACCTCTCATCTATTTTTCATAGTTCTATTCATTACATCTACATAATAATATTGCAAATTCAAAAATTTGTATGTAAATTGTAGGTATAGCATGTTACTTTTATAGGGGGCCGTGACATATACACAATACATATTAAATTTTTACCGATTTAATCTTTTAAAAAATCAATATTTCGACTCAAAGTCTTAGAGGTAGGATCGCTTTCCTCAATTGTATAATTGTATCTTTTCACAATACAAGTTCACTGTATTTCATAATAACATGTTTGAACAGACTTTAGGCGGTATCACACGTAAATTTTTCATGCAACTTTTTATGCCAACTTTTCGCCGAATCTGAGGGTGAAGGGTTACCGTAAACAAAACGACATGCTGTGACGTCAGCCGCGCTCTTTCTTCACATTGAAACATTACTCGCCGATTTTTCTGCTTCGAAAACGACCATTCAATATTATTTCTTTTATTTCGCTCGCGCTTTTGTTAATGGGGGTAAACAGAAATGAGCATCATTCTGTTTAAAATATTATACGCCGTTAAAATACTGCACACCATTAAAATATTATACGCCATATCTGATGCGTTTGTTGCGAAGCTACCATCGTTACCGCCATCTTGTTTATGACGTAGGGCGCCTAAGAACCCCATTGGCTGGAATTTCAAGAAATTTTCATTTGGAGCAACTTTCTCAGCTCACTGGCAAAAAGTTGTTCGAAAGCCATTGCTATGGCAACGGAGTAAAAATTGCACGAATTGGACCAAAAATTGCACCAAACGTGTACGTGTGATAAGGCCTTTAGCATCCTACTTGAAGAACTTAGTAGAATTGCAGCCTCAATCAGATTATTTTGCATCATGTTAAAAACGCAGCGGATAAAGACACATTAAACCTTATCCCACACACTTTAGTTTTAGTCTAATCCCCTGAATGTCAGTGGCTCTTAAACTTTCGATTACCACGGCCCCTTTTATGCATCAACCTGACATCGCGGACTCCCAAGATTTTGAACAACCCATCCCGAATTTATATTCATGACCGAAGTACATGTTCTGGTAGTTTTTTCATTGGGAAAATTTTATGATTTAGTCTAGGATGGCACATCGTTCAATTTTTCTACAATGCCTTTCAGAGTCTGTAAAAAAGGGAAATCTTAACATTAAATGAGAGACCTTCGCGGCCCCCTCAGAAAGACGTTGGGGAACCCCGAGGGTCTGCAGACCACAATTAAAGAGCCACTGCTAAATGTAGTTCTAGGACACTGGACGTTTCTGGGAAATGGAACGCGAAGCGTTCCTCCACCTCATATCTGATGAATTGAATGAGGCTTTATGTGGTAGGGCCTTCATGAGAGAGACTTTCCTGATTGGTTGAGGGGACGTGGCAAGGAGGCGTAGTCAAGTTAATTGCTTCGGAGGCATCCGAAGTTGGCAGGAAAACTCCTGATGTAGCGGAGATGTAGTTCTATTAGCAGAAGGGTAAAGTATACCGTCGACTAATTGTGTCAAACTAAAAGACGTCGCCAAATGCCGCGAAAAACAGTCAATATAATGGAAACAATTCCCGGTAACGACAGTAATAACGAAGACAGAACTTGGCGCCATTTTTTGCATTGGCTATGTATTTTTCATTCGGTGAAATGGTTCGGAGGTATAATATGTAAGTGCCAGTAGAAGTTCTATTGTGGGGAAAATAACAAATTCAAACATCAAATGTGTGTATGTAAGAAAATAGAAAGAATGAAGGATGGTATTTCCCCAATTAATTTTGCTTATTTAACACAAGTCGAAAAATTGCTAGAATCCAAAAGAAAAACAATTGCTAATAAACGCAAACTAACGATAATAAAAGGGTGATACTTCCTCCCATCAAATGACGTGTTATAATGAAGATGTACAAAATAACCCCAGGCTAGTATCCAACAAATGGTAAATCCCACACGAAAATAAGGGATATGCATGTTTTGTTAGGATGGAATCCAATTTATTTTTTGCACTGAGCGAAAGAAAATTGCTATTTTCAAACTTCAAAAAAAAAAAGTGTTTTTTTTTCCTCCTCCTTCATGGAAAGAAAACACGTGTCATATCTGAAAATGCTTCACACGAAATAAATATAAAAAATTCGAAAAACACAGAACTATCTTCAAAAACTTCGTAAAGGCGTATTCGCTATTAAAAAACATACAGCAGTCTTGAAGAAAATTCTCACTATGTTAACGATTCTAAATCCTTCCATGAAACTGTTTAAACATAAGAATGTAGAAAAAAGATTTTTTTTGCTGGGTGGGGGAGGGGGGATCTTCGTAGACTATGAAAATGACCTTTCACCCTCATGGTAAATTTATTCATTTTTCACACTACCTTAAAATACAGCAACGTGATATTTAATATTCACTGTGCAACGATCAATAATGGTTTGAGAGTGGTAATATTTGAAAAGAGTTTGCGGCTGGATGTATTTGTATAACAAACAGAACGATAAAATAATATTTGTTCATTTCATCCAATATTCTAAACGTCATTTCATTTTCTAAAAGGTCAAAGAGAAAATTCACTACACCACTCGAATATTTACATTATTCTTATAAAGGTCAAAGCATACTCCCTTAAGACTTTCTTCACTTAATATTAACAGTTAACTGTGATTGACGAGAAAACTCGTCATGGAGAAGTTGCAGGATTTTGTATCATGACGAATATACTCGTCATGCGTAAAAAGTAGTGACCATTGGCTATTTAAATAGTAATTTTTGAGAAAAACAAAACATATTCCCAAATTTCAAGATGATTAGAATATTTCCATGCTAGACCGGAAAAAAACAAACAAATAAATAAAAAATATATATATGAAAAATTTAAGATAAACGTATATGTTCGCATAAGGAATTTATTTATGGGCGATGACACTGTTTTTTAGATGTTAGCCTAAAAAGGTGTGACGGATCTATACGGTTCCTTTCACTAACTCCTTGGGGATTCCTTTAGGGCAAGCATTCTTTCAACCAACTTTCACCGAAGACAAGAAAACGTGATTATGCAAATTAAGTTTAATATATATATTCTGTATTCGCGAGTTTTAAGAAGTTACTGAAGATAAGTGAAGTGAGAATTGAAGATTAATGAAGTGCGGATAGCTCGGATGTGAAATGAATTAATGAGAAGCTAGCAATCCGGCAATAGTACGTAAACAGTGTATGACGCGTGAAATTGGAAGTGCTGAAGTCAACTATTAGTGCTCAAGGCTACGTCGAATAGTTGAAAAGATTGCAAGAATTCAGGTACTGTAGTTTAAGTTTAAATAGAAGTTAGAGAGTTAAATCATTAACAAGTTTCTTAAATCAAGCTTTGTATAAGTTATCGTAAGGATAGATTTTCATGATCGTAGATATTGTCCCCACGCTATCCTGTCTCACCTCCGAACTCTAGTTGATCAAATTTATCTTAATAAGAGTGTGACTTGTGTCTGTGTTAAATATAGAGATAAATAAATAATTTGAGTTCATCATGTCGTCTGATCATTTAGTTCCTCCTACACATCTAGCCGAGATAGAGAGAACAAGGAATAATAATTCCTTACAAAGGGCAAATACAAAGTTGGAAAGTTGATTCATAATAAGGTTCCTTCAGGTACGGTCAGCCATGGACCAGGTGCTAAGCTCATTGACAGCTCGTGGTCCGAAGTCGCCAATCTATCGAGTGGTGTTAACGCCAATTGTTTGATGTTAGAGCCCTGTGCTGACAATAGAGTAATGCCCCAATGCCATGCCGAATAGTTATTTTATCGGGGTGTGAAAGGCAAGGATGCTTTCTGGTAAGAACACTGATCAACCCTACAGGACCTACTCTAGAACTTCTTTAGTGCAAATACAAGTAACATATGTATATGTTAATCAAAGAATTAGCAATAAAATTGGCAATTTTATAAAGTAAACCCATCTTTTTTATTCAATATTTTAACAGCGGCACTTACTCTGCGATTGACAAGTATACACATAGCTGCGCACTTACCACTGTCATCCGTGACACACATAACTGCGCGCTTTCAAACGGGAGTGCCACTAAGGATTGTGACGGATCTATATACGACCTTCTGAATAATCCTCTTGGGGAAACTTTGGGGCTAGCTTTCGCTTTAATTCACAGCCATCCCTCAAGAAGAAACCTTGATATGTAGATTAGTTTGACTATATAAACTCAAGATTTTGTAAATGTAAGATAGAAGGAGCAGAGGATCTGTTGCGGTGATACGTAGATGAGATATAATTCATTATCACAACTTGAGTTAAGGACGGAGTTTGCCACTATAATAAATTAGTGAATTGAGAATTAATAATCTAAGGATAAGATTGGATTAGATTAAATTAAACAGATTACTTTCGCTTGTTTACTTAGTGTAGATTGTTTTCTTTGTATCACTCCTAGGGTCCCCTCTTGTAGTTTCACTTGTGGTTGATTAGTGTGCTTGAATAGTAATAAAATAATAATTATTATGGAAGTTTCTAGTGATGCTTTGTTTCCCCCCACACCCTTAGGTAGGCAGAACGGTGAAGGAGAGACTTCAAATAGAAGTTGCTCACAGGATGTCTTCACTAAATGTTAAAGAATAAGCCCCGAAGTTGGGATACTTTTTCAGATATAAACGTACTCTAATTTAATATTATATTTTGGCTTCGCTATCCCACAGAGAGCAGCATATTTTATCATACTCCTCATTTTTATCTGATTTCACCCATTATTTCTAGTGTTTTGTATTATTTTTTTTTTCCTATACCGTAATGTTAAATGAGTTATCCCTTTGTGTTTTGAAAAGAAAAATTAACTGCGGAATATTTTGAGATTTTAAAAACGCTGCATTATTAACAGATGTATGAATTACAACTTCGCAAACTTTCACGAATCGAAACATTTTTCTGAATGAAAATGTTTTCCCCTCGTTTAGTACAAGTTCTCATACATTTGGCGAAGACAAACTTAAATTAAAGATGCTACAATAAGTTATTTATCGACATTTGCTATTATGTCGCGAGAATTGAGCTGTTTGTGCATGTGCTACATTTTTTAAACCTATTTTTCAGATGGACGCAGAATGGAAATATCACTTCATTATATCTTTGTATAAAGAACTCCATTGCATGGGTCACACACAAAAAAGAAAGAAAAAAAGAGGACATGAATCTATATTGGAAGAAGGTTCTACACCAAAGCAAACAGCATCATTGGCAATTGTTCGCGTGTTTTCCATTAAGTTCACATTTGAACATTTCTTTAAGGTTATTGGCAACGATTTGCGATTTCTCTAGAAGTAAAGACTTATAAACATGAATAGAAATATCATTAGCGATTATAAATTTTCATACCGTCGTTTCTCTTCAACCATTAGTCACAAACAAACGGAATCCAGAAAGGTTTTTTTATTATTATTTTTTTTTAATGAAAAAGCTGGAGCGGATATATTCAACTTTAACTAATGTATTTGTTTTTCTTGCCAACTTTTTTAAGAAAAGGAAAAGGTATAAGTTTAAAAAATCCTATACAAAAGCAGCCGTCTATGTTGAATAAAAATACGTAATCCCTTTAATATCTGCCAGATTTAAGGTATCCGAACACTTTCAGAGTACTTTAAAAATAGCATACAAAACATTATAAAGGCATTTTTAGGGATCAATACTACTAAATATGAATACTTAACCAGTAAAATTTAATATAAATTTTACAAAAAAATTACAACTATGAATGAAATTTCAGGAATTTTTAAAAAATTGTAACATGTCTTCTAGGATAACGTAGAAATAAAATAAAATATGCTTTGTAAAGCTAAAAGATTGCTCTATTCAATAAAAATAGAAAAAAATATGCGTTTTGATTTAAATATGTCAGTTAAACGTGTTCGGATAAAAGCCAAATGCACTTCAGCACACAGTTATTCATCTCTAGTTCCGATTCTAGAACAAATGAATTTTTCTGTGCTTTCATGACTAGATACAATTCAATAACTTACAAGGAATGCTGAAAAACTTGCTTAAAATTTTTAAAAATTATTCGTATTTAAAAAAAAAATTATTGTTTTATTATACTTATAAGTTGGTATTTGAACAAAAGCTATACTTACGATGACTGGCTATATTCGAAAACGTGATTTTAAAAAAATGCATAAATAGATAATTTATATTTATGTAGTGTCAGAATATACATCTAATATTGTTTCGAGATTATTATTATTATTATAAAAAGAAAATTTATTTTCAATGCAATTTTTTAGGAAAAAAAAGGAGAAGGAATGACATTTTCAAATATGTTGCCAACACATAGCTAGGACTTTTTCGTTATATTAGAGATTATAACAAAAAAATAGGTTATTATTACGATCTTGTTTTTTAGAGACTTTACAACAACAACAAAAAACACCCATTATTTTTTTCAATGGATCTTAACTCTGAAAATAATGTGAATTTTTCAAAAATCCTAGTTCAGCCCCGGTATTAGAAATCCTAGCAAAAAACAAACAAAATATTATTATTAAAGAAGCATTTTTCAAAAAAGGAGAATGTTTTGAAAATACGCCATTCTTCATCTTTTGGCAAAATATTTGATTTAAATAGTTTTTTTTTTCAAGTAATAATATTCCTAAAACAATATAATATATATATATATTCTAATTCAACTGACATTAAATATTTTTTAAAAATAGTCATTTATACGCTTTTTTAAAACCACAGTTCAGAACGTAGTCAGTCACCTTAACTTCCAAAACCTAATATTTGTTCCAAAACCGATTACTACAAACAAAAACAAAGTCAATTAAATTTAACACAAAAAAATTCCTTTAAAAAAAGAATGCAGCGCGAGTTAATTGTTTATATCGTCTGACAAACAAGTTCAACTCTGCGAGAAACAGTATTTATATTTACACTAACGTTAACTTCAAAAACGCTTTGAACTAGAAACCTAATTACATTTGGCAACAGCCTCAATGTACGTTAACATATTAATAACTAATTACCAAATATTTTTGATACATGTATCGTCTGTTTTATTTCAAACTGGGGAAAAAATCGTTTGCGTTAATTAGTACCTTAACCGTCATCTGAAATGATACACTTAACGAGGTAGCTTCATTTTCATGAATTCCTTTGAAATATTCTTGTACAATGTTCCACTGAGAGAATGAAGAAAAAACTAATTCTCCATAAAAAGAAAGTTCGATATCCTGTTAAAAGAACCATTTTCCCCAATTATCCATAAGGCGAGACTGATTTTTCACCCTCTCCTTCAGAAAAAGAAAACCTGGAATTGGAAAACTAGTGAAGCATAAATTAGACGAATGATTGACTTGAAAGTTCCAGAAGAGGAAATATTAAAATCGATAGCAAAAATATAACTGGTACTAGAGTTCACGCCTTTATGCCGAGTAAGTTAAGATCTGACTTTGATTGGTTAATAATTTTGAGACTGTCAAAAGTCGGATATCTAACGAGATAAAAAATATAACTAAGAAAACGAACTGAGGGAAAAAACATAACACACACACACACACAGATTATTGGCACCTGTAATATAGCAGCCAAGTTCAATTTTTGAGGACGATCATGACAAATGCAATCATGTTCTCTCCAAATTCAAAACTGACAATAGACTTGTTGTTCTAATCGTAAAATTTTGGTAAAAATTTCAGATTTAATCATTGGGTAAATATGTTCATGTATTAAGATCTTTCAAAAATTTTAAAAATTAAAAAATCCTCATATTATAGGTTATTTTTAAATGAAGCGCAATTGACAAATATGTACGTTTCGAAAGAAAGTTTCTTCAAAAAAGAAAAAGTTGGCAACAGCGAGGGGTATTAACTCATTGGCTGGAAACACATGATTGGATTTATCATGTGACTATAACGTCACAGGAATTTATGAACTGATTGGTAAAAAACACGTAATTGTTATCATCTGACCATGAGGTCATATGAATTTAGCTCATTAAAAACGTGTCGAATTTTTGAAATCTTTTAAGCGTGTTTTTATCAAATTAATTCGAATATAAATATTTTTAAAAATTTCAAAATAAATAGATGTTTTCTGACTTTCCGATCAACATCTTGTAAACTCATTACAAAATATTACGTAGATTCCAAATAAATAGAATTATTAACACACCTGTGTGTAAATAAATTCATCAGTGAAAAAGAAAAATACTTACGATTTTTTCCCCACATTTATAAAGCTAAAAATTCGTTCCAAAATACCAAACGAAAAAAAAAGAGTCATCGGAAGTATTCATATTTAACCTAGATGCTAATTTAGATGCTTTTAATTAGAAGGATGAATCAACAAAACAAGAATAATAAAGAAGAATATTAAAAAAAATTCAAATGGTTAAAATGATACAGGAAGATGGTAATATATTTATAAAATGTAAGATGGTGTTTTTAGTCATACTATATAAACACATTGCAATTTGCATTTTTTTTTTCATCGTTCATTTTGAATTAAGAATTTAAAATAAATTTAGGGTAAAAAATTATACAATAGCAAAAAAAAGAATTGTTTATATTGACACCACAGCTACGATTTTATAAATAAAAAAGGGCATAAAATACAGAAAACTAATTAAATTCTCATTTATTCATCATACCACTAACAAATATTTCAAAGTAACCTGGCAACGAACCATTTATTAGTTCATATAATGATTTTCAGAGGAAAATAACTTCCAAACCGATTAGGACCAATAAACCTTTGAGCCAAAAAAATTATTTGCAAAAGCTCAAAATGCGTTATAACTTTTAAAAAAATTACTGCTGGTTTCTGCAAAAGTAGTGTATTCCGGCGTATAACGCACGTCGTGCGTATTTGTTCAATATTTCCTCAAATTATGACGTCGTAATATAGTAAAACCAAGAAAATAATGACTTGATCAAGGATATTTGTGTTGGTCGTATAACCTTGAACTTGACAGTGAATGCCTGTTTCTAATCGGCTTATATATTTTTACAAGGTTGGTAAAGGTAGAATAATCAGATAAGATACTATATATCTTAAGAGTTTCCCATGGTATGTCGTCAAAATTGTGAAAAATACCTTGTTGAGCCATTATAATGGATGACTGTCCACCTGCGATAATCCATAGTGAGGACTTGCTTAAAAAGGCAGTGATACGCTCTAAGGGTCTCTAGTACCCCTGTACTTTAAAGATCTGTAGTACGATTTAACCATGCTTAATTCTAGACAGTTCCCTTTCGCTTTATCATCTGAATCTAAAATTTCAATCTGTTTCTACATTCAAACATTATGTTAATCCAAAAGGCAAGTGAAGAGCACAGATGTTAGAAGAATAGGGCATCCTTGCAGTCAAAAATGGCACGATTTTGCACCATCATAGAACTTAGAAAATTAGGCTTCGATATACAGGGTGTCCCAAAACGACAGCATAAACTCTGCACAGCTAGATTCCTCGTTGGGAGTACATAAAAACTGCCCAAAGAAGCATTCCTGTACGATCCATAGTTTACGAGAAAAATACGAAAAGCAAAGTATGACGTCACTTCCGATACAATAAAAAAACACTTTATTGGACATATCAACAACAGTATTTGCATATCTTTCCAGACGATAATGTTTAAGACGTTCGTCGCGCATGTCGCGTCATGCATGCGCGCACCGTGGAATGACGTTAAGCCGCCGTTGAACTGGTATTTAAAAGGCTGCATCTTGCAGCTACTGGTAGTCTTCGTATGGTGGCCATGTATTCCGTTCGTGACTACTGCGACATACCTTGCGACTACTTCGACATGCCATCTCAAGGAACTGGTGTATCGAGACGTAGTGACAACACAAATGGACTTAGTTGCTCGTCTGCTATGCTGCTTGTACTTCGGTGGACCCAACGATGCTGTGATGTGTGATGACAGCCATTCCACGGCGTGCTCAAGCCTGCCTCGACATGCACGGTGGACATTTTGAACATCTGCCTTAAATTGGGCATATACTGCTGTTGATATGTTCAATAAAGTGTTTTTTTTTCCTTGTACCGGAATTGACGTCATACTTTGTTTTTCGTATTTTTCTCGTAAACTATGGATCGTACAGGAACGCTTCTTAGGGCAGTTTTTATGTACTCCCAACAAGGAATCTAGCTGTGCAGAGTTTATGTGGTCGTTTTGGGAAACCTGTATAATGTAAATATATTAACCCCGATTTTACCCTTAGATATAACCCTTTTATATAAGGTTAATTTTCTAGTATTTTTTCTAGAAAGTATTTCTTTCCAATTTTTTAGCATTTCCAGCAGCCAATTTTCTAGTAGCTCTGTCCAAGGAACTTTAAATTATTTCCTTTTTATCCACTGTGGTGTATTTCTCTCAGGTTTGTGCGACTTTCCTTGGAAAAATCGCTTTATATTTCGTATTAAATCACTTTATGGTGTGGCTGTGTTTAATTTTGAAGGCATGTTTAAATACAATTAAATTGAAACAATCTTAAAACAAACAATCAACGTTCCACGCTCAGCAGGCCGCAGTAAAATTATCAAATGTTGATTGGTTCGCGGCAATAAAAAGGTTGGGGAGCAGTGATCTAAAGGATTTATCAGATATCTCCACCACCACCTATAACCGAATTTGCGCGAATAGAATAAAAGCAACATATAACATACTGTTAATGATAATAAAAAAAAATTGACTCTCTTTTGTTTGTAAATAGAAAAATCTTAATGTACATGTTTCTTCTTTTGAAGAATTGTATCTCGTCTCCTCTCCTTTAAGAGCCTCTCACAAACTATAAAAGAAACCCTCAAATATTCAATATAGGATCATTATCGGCATAAAAATTCATTCGTCATATTTCATTTTTAATCCATCTCGGCTGACAACCAAGGTTAAACCACCTCGTCTAGCCAGAATTTGTTAAATCGATCACATTCGGAGTTGTGGCTATACGTTGAAATTATCATGCAGCGAATATGTTGCAGAATACTAAACAAAAAAGGCTTGGATATGATTGTAATGAAAAACATTTCGGCTGGTACTTTAAAACAGATTGATAATTTTCTCTAAAAATATATACAAGTGTAAATTAATACAATGAGAAAGCAAAAATCTCAACAAAAAAAGTACTATGTGCTCTCAATATTCTTAAAAGTATAAAGATAGATTTAAAACACAGTTTATCTGGTTAATAGATCAAATACTTGAAGGGGCGTTCACAACGGACTAAATTCATGACGATCACGTGATAAATATAATCACGTGTTCGCCATTGAATTGAAAACTGACATTAGACTTGGACTTGTTCTTATTAATTCCAAAAGCTGCTCAAGTCCAAAAATTCTTCAAAAAGTCTTCAAAATTATAAAAAAAAAAAACATGTATACTGTACGTGTACTTTAAATCAAGAGCATTTTGTTTACATGTGCACGTTATTGTTCACAAATACATTTAATATAAAGTTTCCACAAAAAGCAAACGTTGGCAACAGCGAAGTGCATGAACTGATTGGTTGGAAACACTTGGTTGATTGCATTTATCGTGTTATAATGACGTCACATGAGTTTGTGAAGTGATTGGCTAGAAGCACCGGATTGTCATCATGTAACTATGACATCACATGAATTTTGTCTATTCGATTCCGCTAAAAATAGTCACGTGGCGCTATGAGAGCTGCAAATCAAATGTAATAATGCTTTCTAAGTTCTTTTATTTTGCATTAAAGAAATGAAGCATCAGCCAAAGAGTATGATTATTATTCACAATCGAATATTTTATTCTTTCCATTTTTTTGAAAGAAATGTTACGAAATTCTTTTCACGTTGTTCCTTTTAAAATCGACATTAAAGGTTGCTACTTTTCCAAATTGGACCTTGAATTTTTGAAAGAATGTAAAACATTTAGCATTCCGATTAACACTTGAGCAGATCTTTGAGTTATTTCTAAGACTTTCACCAAGTACGATAACATTTCTTAGAGGGGAATAACAACGGCTTTAAGTTCGTGTACCTATGTTGTGATACAAAGGTAGCAATCTTACAGATAAAATTCTTGCTCAGATGACATAGATTCCTCAGAAGTATAAGGCTCGTTGTGATAACTTATCTTTAAAGTGTGAGGTTCACTTGTATTCTCTACAAAAATGCAATTTAATTTCTAATACCTGTACTGATATTTTAAACTTCTTTGTAAGCTACCAATTCACATATTTCAACTTTTCATTTGATCATTACTATTTAGGACATAAAATAATAATTTTTGGCAAGTTTGTTGTTTTCTTATAGTATCATAAAGAATTATTCCCAAACCGATATTGCAATTTGTACCTCCAATCACATAGCAGCAAGTTCTACCTCGATTCTGATCTTAGACAAAATTTCAGTAACATTTTGCAATAAATTATCCAATCAATATTTTTACAAAAAAAAAAACTAACTACACAATTTCAAAACTACATGCATCAATGAAGTCATATTCCCTGATTAAAACCGTAATACCTCTGAGCTAGATGCCTAAATTCAAAGTACCCTTTTCAAATAAAAAAATTCTTTCAATATTAAAATTAGAGCGGATATAATACAACTACCAGTATGCAAAATGGAATCATTAGCTTTTATTAACTACAAATACATACTTTTTAATTCTCTAATGTAAAAATACTCCACTTTAGTCAGTAAAATATGGGAGATGAAATAATATGGAACTACATAAAAAACAACTATGAAAAATGCATTTAAAAAATTTATATCTATTCATTAATAAAGTCAGAATGCAACACAACGAGGCGATAAAGCAGTGATTTCCAGGGGTCTATGAAGATCCGCAAGGGATCCACGTCTGCCAAAAAATAATTTGGGGGGGCCTATGAGGTGTAAATGTTGGTCTATAACAGCGACTCTTGTTGAACCAGATCGTGACTTTAATTTCAAACGAAAATTTAATCAAACGGAAACCAAACTTTACCCATTTAGCAGATTTATTTACTAAATTCAATGAGGCTGATTTGAATTTGAAATTACAAGGCGACATCATAAATTTTATTAAAACAAGGACCAGCATTTCTGCATTTCTTGCCAGAACTAAGGTACAGGAGTATAATATTGGACGTCGCAAATTTTCCCAGTTTCTCAATTGACCACGGACAATCTGCCAGAAATATGACGTTTTAATCTTCGTTTAACACATTTAATTACCCTTTATTCAGATTTTAAAACTGAGTTTGAGAATGCTTTGACTACGGTAATTACCTTAGCAGGCAATGAATTCATATGGTCATATTGAAAAGAAAATATTATATTACAAGAGGAACTGATCGGAATAGGCAGTAGCGGATATCTTAAGAGTAAAATTTAGAAACGGATGTCAGCAATTCGGCTTAAGATATATCCGGAGGCGCACACAAGGGGTGGGGGGGGAGTCCTAGGTGTCTGGACCCCCCCCCCCCAGCCCTTGCTAATTATTTATTCAAAAATTTATTTTTTACTGTTTTTTGTTAGCAAAATCGACAAAATCAGAAGAATCAATAGGTGTTGTCTTGAGGTATGATACGAGTTGGGGGACTTTCAACCCCCCCCCCTTAAAAAAATTTTGTGTGTGCTACTGGATATATCTTGTTATTTATCCCGAATTATGGAGTATTGTGAGAAGGTTTTTAGTTGTGCTTTTCCTCCTGAGAAGGAAATTCGGCACGGCTGTTAAACTCAGTGGCGTAACGGAGAACATTAGCCCCCCCCCCAACAAAGTCAGGTTTGGGGCCCCAAGATGGATATTACAAAGAGTACGTATTTGATGCTAGTCAGGCAAGCTTTGGGCCCCATGGAGTCCTGCCTCCCCCCCCCCCACGCGATGCGGGGTCTTACGTTACGTGCGCCACTGGTTAAAACTCCAAAATAAAAATAAAAAGAAAGAAAACGACTGGACACTACAAACCGAAAAGATTTAGGATTACACCTGATAAAATTGACGCTAAATGTCGAAATTTTGTTACTGAAGCAATCCAGATTCATCTTTCACATAATCAAAATGTGTTTGTTGATCACTTTTTTTAAGTATTAATTAAATTTTAAATTTATTCAACGTGCGGTTCTTAAGTTATAAACACTATACTCTTCACTACGGTTAGAAATTTAAATTTTTTGAATTAAGCAGCTCTATACCATCTGTCAAAAAGATATTTAAGTCGATAATTTTGCAAAAATTTAACATTAGTTAAGCAGGTCTACTCAAAACCGAAAAACATGGCAAGGGGTCAATGAGACAATAAGTTTGGTAACTTCTGTGATATACTCCTTCCCCATTAATACTTTCCACAAGACAAAACTTTACAACAAACAATAGTAACCATTCGTAATTTTTTACAAAACTGCTGACATCATCTCAACACTTATTAGGTCTAGGTACTCGTGTTAACATTCTCTTGTCAAAAAATATTCCCGCAGCACATTCCAATTTCATTTTGCATTTGTACATCAAAACCCAGCACACACGCACATGGGATTTTGCACAGTCACAACTTCATAAAGTTTGGTCTAAGACACAACCGGTATAATTTCCTTCAACTCTTCCCACGAGACGCCTATTTATATGCATTGTTTACAGATTGCAGACGGTCTACCTCCAGAGAATCCAAGGCATCTTTTCGTTGATTCATGAACGAATATTGTGAACGGATTGTCCCCATGAACGGATATTGTGTTCCTATAAAAATCCACTGGGCACTTGAGTAGAGAAAACCGCACTTTACATTTGTCTGAGTCAACACTGGAAATGAGTGTGTGACTGGAAGTGACTATAAATATGACGCACATTACTTGAATCAGACTAGTAACAAAGAATGCAGAAAAAAGCGATATCAAAATCAAAGCCAGTATTGCTAATGTAAGCATTAAGACGTTAACATATATAACCTTGTAGCGCTTTTATTCACTAAAGTTTAGAGAATAAATGCGCTTTAAGAATAAATCGCTAAGTTTAGAGAATAAAGTGGTCTTACATATAGTAGTGAATCATATTAGTGGTCCTCGAATTCAAAAGGTTGGCGACCATTGGCTTAGAGTCTAAACCAATGGTCGCCAACCTTTTGAATTCGAGGATCACCAATATGATTCACTACTATATGGCCAGACCACTTTAAGTGCATTGTCTATTTACGACTCTATTTACATTTCCATAGCATCGAAAAGGAACCTCAGGAAAAGCAAGAACAAAACGGAAATTTTGAGCAATATCAACAAAATGAAGTGCAGTGGCGTAACGTACACCCCTGCATCGCGGGGGCCCAAAGCCTGACTGCCGCCAAGTAAAATCCCTTTGTAAAATCCAACTGGGGGGAGCAAAATCTGACTTTGCAGGGGGCCCAAATGTTCTCAGTTACGCCACTGGTGAAGTGCTATGCCGCCAATTTACAACGGTTTCCAACTCTCAATAGGCTAAGTGGCAGCGGTAGCCTAGTGGTCAAGGTATCGGATCCTGACAGGCATGTCATAAATTCGAGCCCAGTACCACTAAAGACTCGCCGTGTAGGAGAGGGATGCACGTTAAATCTGTCGAGAGCTCAAACGTTCTCTCATTGGTGTGGTGTGGTAGGAGAGGGGGTGCCAGTTCAGGTGTCGTCCTCGTCACTTGACCATGGTTCAAAATTACGAGGTCCGTCGCCAAAAGTCCTTGTGTAGCTGAACTGTAAAGCGTTAATATTCACTCACTCAATAGGCTAAATTCACTATGGTAACATGATAAATTCAATTACGTGTTCTCGATTGAGTTCAAAACTGACGTCAGACTTGTATACTCGTTCTATTTGTGAAATTTAGATAAAATTTTAAATTTGGTAATTGAATAAAGGTGTCCAATAATAAAATTTCTTCAAGAATTTTTTCAAAATTAAAAAAAAAAATCTGATAATATTATACGTACACTTTCAAATCAAGCACATTTTGTTTACACTCAAAAAGAAAGTTTCAGCAAAAAGCAAAAGTTGGCAACAGTAAAGCGGTTGAACTGATTGGCTGGAAACGTGATTGCATTTATCACGTGATTATGACGTCACATGAATTTATTAACCGTTTAGCTGGAAACATGTGACTGTAGTTATGTGTCTGCGACTTCACATGCATTTAGCCCAATGCAAATATCGCTAGATACAGCCGCAAAAATAGCTAAAGTTCAGTAAACTCGGAAATAATTTCGCTAGGCGTAGTAGCTACAATTTTTTTAAAAAGTGTAATTTATATTCCATAATATATAAAAGTGTTACTGAATCTTCATAAAAATATAAGTTATATCTCAAACTTTCTGCGAACCATCTAAAATTTTACACGGACCACCGATTGGCGACCTCCGACCAAAACAAGCACCATCATGTGAAAAATGTTTGTTTTAGGTCCTATTTTTAGCACAAGGCGAAAACAGCCTTAGGAAATGAAACGTCTAGAAGTAGATTGAAAACTTTTCTTTAGTTCAAACGAAGATAAAAAAAAGTATTCCAAAAGTCAAATATTTTAAGAAAGCAAATTAATTTTCAACAATTTTTTTAAAAAAATCATTTCTTGATAGCTCCGAGTAATGAAACATGCGACACAAATTGAAACAACAAACTTTACTCAAAAAAGAACAAAAACTGACCGCTAATGTCAGAAACTGGAGAAGGCAAAATACGATCATTAGACTTCTATGGTGATTTTTTTCTATTTATTTATTCCTTGACGGCAATTAATTTTCAACAGTAGTTTGTTGTTGGGATATTCCACATTTTGAGCTCGAGATCTGGATCAAGTCCAAAGTCATCTTCCGCTAAGCTCTGTTAACTTCAGAGGAAAAAAATATAACTAAATCATTAATTAAACTTAAAAACCTTCAGATTATTTCTATTTCAAATTTAATTCATACCACCCGATTAAAAACTACATCGTGCTATTGGAGATTTAATCGAAGTTTAAGCGCAACTGGAAGGGATATTTTAGCACAGAAATTGAAATAGAAGACAGCTATGCAAATAGGAACAAGGCCGTAAAAATGGAAAGAGACGTTGAAGCGTGTGATGCCGTAGTATTAAGTATATTTAAAGGAAAACAAATGCAAATTTAAAAATTCTTTAGTTAAAAATAATCTATTGGGTAGAATTACAATGTATTACAATTAATTCTATGACTTTGACAATTCTTTGGCTTTGTAAAAGTATATTCTTTAAAAAAAAATAGAATATACAGTTTACTAAAGCATAAATTTTTGTAGAGGGTAATTTGTTATTTAACTTTTAAAAAAAATTTCTTAAAAATCGAATATTTCTTTTTGTTTATATTACATTATTTAGTGTGATTTTTTTCCTCTATTCTATTCTTCTATTCTAGATTCTACTTCTTTCAGTATAATTTTGCAACCATATTTTAATATTCTTCATACAAAGAAGTGCAGAAACGATTATTGAAGGTAAGACAAATTTATTTTGTTGTTTTCAAGATTCCTTAAGAATCCAACAGATAATATTAACTAGTCATTGCAAAAGTTAAAGAAAGTCTGCTTTCTCTAATGGTTGCCTGCACATGTTGACATTACAGTCAGACAAGCGTTTAGTAACTGCCTACACTGACGGTTCTTCAGACTCAGAGTGCAATAAGGATGGATCTGGCGTCTTTCTTAAATACCCAGATAATACAACTTCAAAGCACAAGGTCTCCGCAGGGCAAATTGCTTCGAACTTCACGTGTGAGCTCGTATCAATTAGGACAGCCCTAGATATTTACCTTACATGGACAGATATCGCTAATTCCGACGGCATCATTGTTCTCTCCGATTGTAGATCTGCTCTTGAGGCCATCAAGAAAGGAAAAATGGGACTCGCCCAAGAAATCAATTCTCTTTTACTTTCCATTGGTGCATTGGGCAAAGCATGCACCCTCCAGTGGATCCCGGCCAATGTTGACATCGAAGGGAACGAGATGGCCGATTTCCTTGCCAATGAAGCCAGAACACTTGAACCTGTAACTTCTTCGACTACGGTCTTTGATGCCAACGCAGTCGCAAAACAAAAGCTCTGCTCAAACCCACGAAAAAAATTCTCGCTGCCGGAATTAAATTATAGCCGAGAAATTACAACAACAATAACCAGACTAAGGACAAAACATTTTAAGGGCATGAAGATTCTGCCTGATGGATCCAGATCATATCTGGAATTCAAGCACTGCACAGGCAAGCAACTGGATCTCAAACACCTTTTTAGCTCTGTCCTTCCATTGTTGGCAGAGGCGGATTAAGCGGGTGGCGGACCTGGCAGCCAGAAGGGGCCCCAAGCTTGATGGATTCCATTTATAAATTAAACGTGCAACAAAAAGATCTTGAACCGATATTGCAACCCCGATGATTTCCCCGTATTTGAGTCGTGTAGCAGCCCTAGCCATCTTTCCCCCGTATATCTGTATTGTTGCAATTTGTATAAATTTTTCCCATGCATTTTTTATTTATTTATTTATTTATTGCCCAAATCTTATTTCGAACAAATGAATACTATTCAAAACAAACAAGTTCGTTTTTAGTTCACAGCCGTTCTTAATTACTCTCGGGTACATTGAACACTGATGGGGAAAAAAATCTCAACATTAAGAAAAAAATATTGTCGACTAATAAAACTTCGGCAATGCATTTGTATAGGTAACATATTTAATTGATTAAAGTTTCAAGATCACAGGTTAATGAAAACGCGAGTAGAGCCCTTTGAAATGTGAAATGAAAAAATATTAAAAACCGGTGTAACAGCCACAATTTTAAACGCAAGCATGCGCACCTGCATGCAATGTGTCGTACTGATACCGGATATCAGTTTGCGGAATGGAATTATATGCCTGTTGCTCTTGGTCGGTCAATATAGGTTGTTTAATTATGGTTGTAGATGAAGCTGTCATTGCCGTCCAATTATGTCTCATTCGTGCTCGATTGGAGAAAGATCTGGTGATCCAGCAGACCAACGTAACACCTTGACACCTTATAGAGCCTGTTGAATTACAACAAGAATGAGAGAGCACGTTATCCTGTTGGAAAACACCCCTTGAATGGTGTTTACAAATCGCAGTGCAACAGTTTGAATCGCCAAACTGACGTATTAGGGGTCAGGGAGAGTGAATTAATCTCGAGAGTGCTCCATCAATAAAAGAAAGTTGCGCGCGCTAGACCATAACTGTAGTTGCAGGCCCAGTGCATCTAGTCGACAGAACGATTGTTTGCAAGCACTGACTTAGCCTTCTTCTAATCAATATACAGCCATCACTGCAGTGGTGTAACGTACACTCCTCAACGTACTCCTCACTCCTTTAATTATATATATATAATTAAAAGGATCTCCAGCTTACTAAAATCTCTAGAAAATTATATTCAAAATTTCATAAATTAATTTGGAGAAATGGATAAGGAGCAACTGATTTATCAAGGCTCTTGTTTGAAGAGGATGCTGGACAAGCTCGTAGGCAGTAAAAGGGGAAAAAATATTTTTGGTGAAAGTAAAGAAGTTGGTTACGATTTTTGAAAGGAGGGAAAATTTCACAGTTGCTTCATTTGATGTCACATGCGATAGGGCAAGAGCAGAACTATCCCGAAGAACTGAGATTTATCAAACTGTTATAGAACACTTTAATGTATTTTTGACGAGAAATTATAGGCTGAAATTAAAAAGAAAGCTACACAAAATTCAAGGAAACTTAGAAAGACGTCATTGAATCTTTTAATTTTGACGATAGAAATTGTGGAGCAAGAAAAAAATCGCGTTGCAAGAGAAATCCTAATGTAGAAATACTTTTGAAAATATTTTTAACAATACCGTTATCGAATGCATCGGTGAAAAATCTTTTTCAGTTTTAAAGCATGCTAAAAATAATTTAAGAAGTACTATGGGAGAAAAGACAAATTGAACAACATGGCCATATTATATACAGAATGAAATGTTTTGAACAAAGTAGATATGGCAAAAATAATAGATGAATTTGCCTAAAAGTAATCAAGTTGTGTATAGCAAAAGTATAAGCTCTTCAGTAAGGTTTTTAGTTTCTTTTATATACAGTTAAGATTTTTCTTTAGCCGTTCAGTTTTATTTTTATCATCAATACATTTTATTTTGAGAATTTAAAGTAAGCAACTTTTTTCACTATTTTAGTTTTTCGACTCTAGAGCCCATGGGCCCCAAACATTTTACCGCCAGGGGCCTCCAACTACCTTAATCCGCCTCTGATTGTGGGTGCCCTTTTTAAAATAGATAATGACTACAGCATGGACATCCTATACTCGGATCGTGCCATGGATGTTGCCACGGCAGTGATTCACACCTTTGGCAATATTTGACTTATTTCTATATCTTTATTTTGTTATATACACCTTTGAACTCTGTCATACACGACAACAACAACAGTCAGACAAATCAGTGTTTCCCAACCTTTTGACATGTGTATCCCTTGTGACGTTTGAGACAAATAAAGGTAGCGTGATGTTGGTTAAATAAAATGTTAAGTTTAATTACGTCACAGCTATTAGTTACAGATTTACATTGAAGTGATAAACATAGCAATTAAATTATATTAGAGTTCAGTTCTGTTGTCTTGTGAGGGAGAAGTTTTTGCATCCCTTCCCAGTGAAGTTTTCACTGTATCTCCCGTCCCCTCTCTCGGCCCTCTCTAGGGTTCGGGAATATCGCAGTGGTTTCCTTCATCCTCGGGTTTCATCCGGTACGTCGCGGAATAGGGTGTTCCTTGTGGTGGCAAAGGTTGCCGGGGCGATGTCCAAGACAAGTCGATCAATATTTTTAAGGGTCCAGGTGTCAATGCACGTGCGATGACCATACTCGCAGCTGTATGGCGAGAACGTCACACTCTTTTATATTTTTTATAACACTAAATACTCCATTAAAAAAATCGATGAAAAAAAATAATAAAAATATATTTACTTTTTGTGACACATACAAAATAATAAGAAAAATAAAATTATTCATAATAAAATATAAATAAAAGTTGTATTAGACATATTTTTTTGAAGTGAAACTTCTTTGCTGACGGGAGTGAATGGGAAATTTACCCAGTTTTGCGTAACAGTGAAAAAGCGAACGGAAGTAGTGATTCCCCCATCCCCCTGAAACGTCGCCATGGTGAGGAGATAGCGAGCGGAAGGAAAAGAGAGCGGGAGGGATACACCACGTGACTGGTGTCATATCCATGAAAAAGTTGGTCGATTGCTAAGGGGGTGCATCAAAAGTATATCTTGCTGCTATGGACGTAAGGCGCTTAGGTATTGGTGACATTAAGTGGGTACCCTTGCTACTCTCGTAACGAACTCGCGTGGCGTATTTTCGTAGTTTTTATGTATATGTAATAAGCGTGCCGTTTTCAACGAATAAACGCACCCAAAATATTACCATTATATGGCTCTTCCCGTTAAGGGAGTGTCTGGGGCATTGTGTATATGTCACTAACGTTCGCGCCAGAATCGCTACGGACAGCGTCTTATAAACAAGGTGACTTTTTTGATTAATGAGAAGGATGAAATTGTTTTGGCTTGATACATGAGAAAGAATAAGGCGCAGCTAAGCACGTGCAATGCATGTCCTGTCCAAACTCTGTTGCAACGCGTACCCACACCAAACTCTCCCCATACTCATAGAGGCACACGTACCACACATTTGGAAACATTGAAGAAAATTATACTATTCCATAAACTACAAGAACCTTTTAATAAGAAATTAAATATTTTGCTCCGAGAATAAATTGAAACACTACATACTACAATTTAAACCATAATTACGTACGCACATGTTAAAGAAAGATAACATAATTACTTCTTTATCATCATTTAAAACAAATTCGCTTTTCCTCTTTTTACACAGTAGTATAAACACACTTACAAGTATATAAATGGCCATGCAATTAGGGCCACCAACAGGAACAACTACTGCAAAAACAGAGCACAATTTAGTGAATTATGCTTAATGATGCATTTCACTTTTAAAAGCAAGAACAAAATAAAAACGAAATGTTAAGCAGACTGCTATGAGATTAGAGGATGAACATACAGAATAAATTAAGAAATTGCGATTAGTCGTAGCAGATAAGCTTTCCTAGTGTTATAACAAGTACCCACTTAACGTGAAGTACAATAATACTTATTTCGATAAATAATCGCAATAAGAGATAAGGAAACAGAAGTTAATTCCAAATACAAATCACGTCGTAGAAATCGTATTAAGTACTTCAGCTCCTAATTTCAAATACGGATTTTAATAAATTAAAGTTTTAACAAACTAAAAAACACTCTTTTATATTTAATCGAACTAAAAAGTAACAATTCTAAAAAAAAAAATGATTGACGAGAAAATTAATGCCATTGTGGTAAAAGCGTGGGGTGCTTCGTACATTTTTACATCAATTCTGCATTTCGGAATAGAACTAGTAAGAAATCATAATTGATATCGAGTACCCCACGTTTTTACCACAATGGCATTAATTTTTTCGTTAATCATCTTGTATTAAGAATTATTTTTTACTTTTTAGTTCGATTAACAATAAAAGCGTTTTTTAGTTTTCTTAAACTATAATTTATTTTTCATTTTTTAGTTCGATCAAAAATTTAAAAGTGTTTTTTTTTAGTTATTTAAACTATCATATATTCATTGATGAATTAACTTTTTTGTTTGTTTGTATTTGTATTAATCATGAACGTTTTCGCTTTAGGGTTGAAACTCAATCTTTTAGTCACCAAATTAGGAAAATGGGATCTGGAATTAGTCCCCAAATCTGGAAATGGGAAATAGTTAATCCTGATAATCTTGATCAGGACAACGCAACAATATTATGAAATTATTGTATTGTCATCGATTCTTGACAAGTGTGTAAAATTTCGAATTAATATGGCCTTTTAAAGTGGGTAAAAATCGAGTTCAAAGATTCCGTTATATACAGGTGAAAGTTACATGATACGGATAGATAGATACGAGATCTCTACATGATACAGTGAGATTATTAGTGCTAGTGTTTTTAAAAAGATGCAGTTTGTCTATGATACTGAAATACCTTTCATCCGGGATTTTCTTTGTCGTGAATTTTTCATTGAAGGCCCGATAAAGAACATGGACTGGGAAGGAAGGCAATGTGCAATTTGTTGCATAAGAAGAAATGAAAATGGCAGGATAATCCAAAAAAAGCCGATATTACCTCTGTCCCCATTGCAATGTATAAGACTTAGTATAACACTATGCTTCAAATTTTGAGTACATATATATACACACGAAATCCTCAACCGTTTGAAACAGGTACGAACATTAAATTTATTTGTAAGTATGAGAGAAATTCTCTTAAGATATATGAAACATTCGTAGCATACAGAGTGAGTACTTATAAAAGGCAAACATTTCGGGGTTTTAGTGTTCCACAATTGTAAAATAAATAGTGTGAAAACTTTTAAAATTGAAAATTAAGATAAAATTCTTCCATTTTCGCATTCTATTAAGCGTGAGTGAGTGAGTGCATATTAAGGTCGCACTGTTCAGCTACACGAGGGCTTTTGGCGACGGACCTCGTAATTTTTAACCATGGTCAAGTGACGTGGACAACACCTGAACTGGCACCCCCTCCCCTCTCTTCCTAACTACCACATCAACGGGAGGACGTTTGAGCTCTCGACAGATTTAACGTGCATCGCTTCCCTACACGGCGGGTCTTCAGTGATGCTGGGCTCACATTCTATTAAGCATGCTCAGTTATATGCAATTAAAAAATGAATCTTTTTTTTTCGGAACATTTTTGAATGACCACTTCAGAAGTTCAAGTTCAAAAGTATCTCTCATTTCATTTCTGTTAGGAATTTTAACTGAATGTTGTCTCGTTCCAGAATAATTTATCCTGAATATTTAGTAACAGAATGACAGAGACGGTAAAAGGTAGAGAGTACCGGGCAGGGTTTCAAAAAATGACAACAAATCTAAATGTACCACAAATAGGTGTGCTGTTGCAAAAATCAATTGCTATGCAGTTCAAAGTGTCATCACAATCTACTAATAAGTAAACACAACTTCATCATATGTTTCACAAATTCATTTCTTTAATCGCAACAATATGTTAAATAGTTTGATTCTTTGTGTAGTATAGTTTTTCTACTGATTCTATCAACCAATTTGTAGTTTGCATGAATGTATTCACATGATTCTTTTAGACATCGAAAAATAAGTAATGTTGTCCATTTTTTTAATTGTAATAATATTTTAAGCCGTTTGATTCTCTTTGTATTGTAGTTTTGTAATTGATTAATGATTGATTCTATCAATGAGCAGATTAACTTATTTCTGCACTTAAGCCGTAACATACTAACCATTTTAATGATCTTTATTCCCATTGCGAACGTTTGACCATAAGCATGTCATACAAATTAAAACAGCATTTATACATGCAACTTCCTATGAGAGATATAAATCAGCACCTTATTTGGCACTTACGTGTTATCGCAACAATCGCTAACTATATTATTAACTCGCCAAGTTAGCAACCCCAATTTCCTATGTGTCGTACGCGCTGAATTGTGGCAACCAGGTGCTTCGTTTCATATAATGTCGCCAATAGGTTGCGATAATACGTAAGTACCCATTTTTCCATTTCTAGTTGCTTTTAAATCAATATAAGTAAAAAAAAAAACATTTAGTTTGACTCCGACTTTAAATAATTCCTCCAGCTAAAAAATAAAATTGCTGCGATATACATTGTAAATATTTAAAAAAGACCATATCTTCTTACGACAAACTTTAGGATGACAAGTCAAAACAAAAATTGTTATATTTGAGAAGTTAGTTTAATAAAACACCAAAAAAAATTGGGATTTTTTTTCCCGGATGCTAAAATTGAAAAGTCATTTCCTTTACTAAAAAAAAAAGACAAACATTGATTAAATCTTTGGAAAAAGAAAGACATCATTTGGCACAGCACAAAAAAAAAATTAATAAAATCCACCATGATTTGCTGATTTTTCCAATTTTTATTTTTAATTATTTTCTTACGTTTACATTTTCCACCTAGAAGTAAAAACTAAAAAACATTTTAAAAGAAACCATTTCATCATCCTTAATTAAATACAAAATAGCTATATTTAACTACGTTCGAAAATGTTCAGAAAAAATTCCTTTACTTGAAAGAAAACAACGGAAATGTTGAGGTAATTTAAAATTAATTGGAAAGCTTTGAAGAAAAACGTAAGTGAATTATATCTCATTTTTTTTGGTGATTTGTATCACTACGAAATCTGCAATCCACATAATTTTTTAGTAGTTGAAGTTTTTAGTTTTTACCTTGTCAAAAATAATACATCATCTCAAAACAGAACGTTGAAAAATAAACAGAATTTGTATATTAATAATGTTTAAAGAGATTGAAAAGATATTTATTCATTAAACATAAAAATCGAGAAGAAAGTCAAACATTTTTACATTACTTATAGATTCTGAGAAAAAAGAAAAGATGAATATTTCATTTCTTTCTTTTTAACGTGAACTTAGGACCAGATTTACTCAGAATAAATACATTGCTACAGAAACTAAATGGAAGTTTATTAAAAACTACTAACTTACACAATAAAAAGTAATGTTAATATTAGGGGAAAAAAAAAAGAAAGAAAAATTTATCAGGCGATTATTGAAAACTTTTACAAGAATATCAGCTTTATCACAAAAAAATCAATAGTAGGTACGATTCAAAATAATAGATATTTTTTCCACTATACGATTTCACATATTAAGGGGACTGGTACAACTTATAATTAAACTTAATCTAGTAATTTTTTTTTTTTTTTTTTTTTTGTGATTAATGAATATTTATTCCATGAAACATTTTTGTGCTCAAAGTACTACCAAAAAGCTCTAACCATTTAATTTTTTTAAAGAAAAATTTAAAATTTTGTAAAGGGATTTTAAAATGCTTTTCTTCAAACAAAATAATTAACGTACACACATGAAATTTGATTTACAAGTACGCGTAAAAGTTTGTATCATAAAAGTAGAGATAGGTTTTCTGCTAACATGGATGACATTTGTAAAATACTTTTTTTATGAATGATTATTGAAAATTCCTTAAAAAATTGTATACATCTAAATTCAACTACTTTTAAGAAAATAAATATTGCTTTGATTTAAAAAAGTGCATATATTTATAGAAAAAACTTTTGTTACATGTACTAATGACAATAGGTAGAAAAAATATCAAAGCATTAAACACACTAGCAAAAAAGCCTTAGCATTTAAAGTGAAGAGAAACTACACACATTGTTTCTTTATCAGATAAATTAGTTTAAAGTTCTTATTTGCCATTGGGACGTGAATAAAAACGTACATAAAAATTATCACACACACATATATATATATATATAACTCTGATTTTTTTTTTTTAACTTAGAGCTTTCAAATTTTGTGAGAAAACCATTAAAAGAATTATTTAGGCCGCAAACACTTTATTTACATTTTTGACCGATTTTTGTCAACTGAATCGTATTGTGTCCCCAAAAACACACACTTGTAAATATCTAGAATACTTCACCGGAAAAATAAAGTTTGGTACTTTTCCGTTTCGCCGGCGCAAGCGATAAAGTCGCCAAAAATGAAACAACCGACGCCAAACAGAATATTCCAGCCGCGGTAACCTTTTACCACCACATTTTCAAAACTTATCAGGGAAGTCTTTTTCATAATGCATCAAAAATACATAAAAAACCATTGAGAACAAACATAACATTTTTTACGTGTTTTTGGTGTGTTGTCGCCAATAACGCCAACTTGGAGAGATATGCGTCGGCAAAACGGAAAATTACCCTAAATTTTTATAAGTTTTTTTCAACAAAAACCATAACTATAATTAGACAGACACTCCCTTTTCTTAGTGGAATATTTTCGAAGGGGAAAAAGGGATTTCTTAAAGAAGCTATTTTATTAGCAGACTTGTGAAAAAGAATTTTCTTGGGGGAGGGGGAGTACTTAAATGACGTAAAACGGACAACACGCACAGCCATCTTTCCTTTCAAACATTCATTTGATACATCCGCATTTCACAGCTTTCTTTTTTCTGAAGGACTACGTAGCCAAAGAGTTCAAGGACAAACTTGTGTGTGATTATCTTCCTTGGATTGTTTACGATTTCGGAATGGCTGGTTTGCATGAAACCTTTAATTGTATCTCTCAGCATAAAATTCGGTAAATAAAATAAAAAACGCATTGATACGCATAAAAACTTAGAAACGTCATTCATCTTTGAAACAACAAAAACATGTTTGAATTTAAATGCCCAATTATTATGACTTCTATGAAACACCGAAACACGTCCAATAAAAATAAAATTCAGTTCTTTAAGCATTTATTTTCAGACGCAAAAAATTATCTAAATTTTCAGAATATAAACGTGCTAGTAACTAAATTACAAAACAAACTTTTTAACAAGTTTCTCTTAAGCAATTGAGTTTTCTTTATTCCCTCACTAAATAGTTACAATTGTTTGATTTCTTGTCATAAAAATTACAAAGAATACAAAAAAAGACTTCAAATTTTTTTAATATATAAAAAATACAATACATATTTATAAAATAAAATTATAGACATTTACTTATATATTTCACACATTAGCATAAAAGTGTAAATTTAAAATAAGTAAAAAGAAAATAATGATCCAACAATAATGATGAAAGCAAAAAGCATTTTCTTTCCCATTTGGTTTGAATCTGGATGACCCCTTCATCCCCCCCCCCTCCTTTTTTTAAATACCTTTACCAGTAGCACACACAACGGGAATGGGGATCCGCCCTCCCCCTTAAAGGCCAACAAATTTTTACCATAGAGAACAACCCTTTGGTTCTTTCGTCTGCGCTTTTTTTATAATGCACCCCCCCCCCCCCATGAGAGAGGTCTGTGTACACCAGACTTTCATCATTGAGAATTGTTAATTTTTTTAACATTATAATCTCAAAAAGATTGGAGGATTGTTTGAAGGTTTTTTGTGTGGGAAAAGTAGCCAAATGAAAAACCATACTTCTCAAATATATTTATATATTTTCGCGATTTTTTTATCAAATTACTTTTAAAGAAAAAGTATTGTAAACATACCACTCATGTGTTTGGAAGTTTAATAAGGAATTTTTTATGATCATTAACTTTAAACATTTTGTCCCCCCCCCCCCTTCACGAAAATTAAATACCAGCATTTTCACTAAGAGCTTGAATGTTAAAGTAAAATCTATTAATATAGCGTATGGAATTTCTTTTCTAATTCTATCCCACAAATGTGAATTATTCAAAATACTTTTCTGGTGCATTTTTGATTAAGATCACATCAGTGTTCAATTGGGGCAATTTATACAAGGTAACCTCCTTGTGTCTTTCAGATTCAAAACTAGTGACCAGTATGAATTTATGCAATACTAAATAATTGTAAAATAGTTATTTATTAGCAAAAAAAGGAGAGAGAGAGGAAGATGTTATAAGTTCAAATTGGATTTTTCAAACATTGGTTCCCAGTTAAAAACACTTATAGCTGTTAAAAATACTTATTTTTAACAGCAATATAATTTTAGTACTTTTGCCAAATTACAGAATAGAAAAATATTTTATATTTTTTTTTTATATTGGATCATAAAGAACATGATTTAATTTTCAAACATTGGATGGATATAAACAGAAAGTACACAAACTTAAGATTTTAGGATTTATGAATTCAATATAATAAGGAGGGAGATAAAATTTATTTGTAAAACTTAAGAAAAAGTAAAAAATAGATTTTGGATGCATTCTACAGCACATCTCCATTAAAACTGCAGCCAAATATCAATGTGTCTTTTTAAATATGTATTTATTTACCAAAAAATATGAACTAATCAAATTTTTTTTATATATTTTAGAAACATGAGTGGAAATTCTTATTCCATCAATGAAACCCTATTGTTTGTAGTTCGATCCTCATTTATCAAACTCCAAACCAATTTTACAATGTAACTTGCTTTTCTTAAATTTATAGAGCTAAATTTATTTTAAATCCAGATAAATTTAATATGTCATGAATCTAATGTTTAACAAGTATCATTGAATTAACATGTTCTCAAAAATAAGAAAGGCAGATTTATCTTCAATATTTTAATTAGATTCATACATGATGTTGGCAAAAGCTCTACCTGGTTAGAAAAAGGATGCAAAACAAAAGTTAGGAGGAAAAAAACATTTGGTTTAACAAAAAGGTATAGTTTTTAGCTTGTAAATTTTAATAAATAAGAATCAAATAAAAAATATTCAAGTCAATATTAAATATAAAGACAGAAATTAATAATTAAAACAAACTAAATGGGACAAGAAGGCAAGAACTGCACATTTCCAAGCTACAATTCAACCTGTTCAGAAAGCAGATAAATTAAACACTATGTGTTTAAGAAAATATCCTGTGTGTTTCTGAAAGAAAAAATGTTTGATTGCTTTATCTCCAGGAATAAAAACAGGGAAGATTGAAATGTTTTCTTTTAATTAATATATCTGAGATGGAAAAATATTTAAAGATACACTATTAGCAAGCACACAAAAAACACAATTACACTTAACTGAAAAACTAATTTTTAAATAATTACATAAATATTTTAATTTAAGAAATGCCAAAGAATATTTAACAAAAAATAACTTGGTAAATAAAATTGGGGTTCATCTCGAGAAAGAGATTACAGAAATGGAACAAAATATTTTTTTATCAACTTAGTACGGAAGATTATCTATTACAATAGAAATTCCCGAGACAAATGTTTTCGATACTAAATATGATTTCAACAATTTTTTAATACTTATTTTACAAAAAAAATTATTTTACTATTCTTCAAACTTACAAAAAATAGCTTAAAGATGTTTCTCAATGATAAGCATTTTACATGACAGTTTAAGAAGTAAGCCAGCCCCCAAAAAGCTAAGACATCTGAAGACAAAAATTTTGTACATGATTTACAAAAACACTACCTTGATGGTTAGTTCAGTCCTTATAATCTGCCAAGGGAGACGACAAAAAGAAGAAGAAAATTCAAAAACTAGTGGTCTAGAGTAAGCATGGTAAAAATTAAGACAGGTAAGCTATTACTTTCATTAGCCCATTCACAAAAACCTATATACATAATTAAAACATATTAATATTGAAAATAAATAATGATGCATAAATGATTTCTGGTTAAGCATTTGCCAACTGAAGATTTGTGAGTAATTTTTGATGGTTTGCAGAAAAATTGGGACATTTATATTTCTATGAAGATACAGTTTAAA
Source organism: Trichonephila clavata (assembly GCA_019973975.1). NCBI lineage: Eukaryota > Metazoa > Arthropoda > Arachnida > Araneae > Nephilidae > Trichonephila > Trichonephila clavata. The sequence goes on along the minus strand of BMAO01001403.1, from coordinate 31,520 downwards.
CAAATGACAAGTAACAAAATGTAGCATGGAATATGGATATTTTATTTTAAAAACTTTAGCTACAACTTTTAACAAAGTTTCTTCCAAGTTTGGCGTCTTTTTTAGCTACTTTTGCAAGTATATCTAGCATGGGAGTTGACAACCATGGCAAACTGGCGATATAACACCAAATTTGTTGATATTACTTTGCATTGACAGTTTGTATTTGCTTTTTCTGTTCCTTTTCATTGATATGGAAATACAAATATAGATTAAATAAATGACAAAATAGTTATAGTGTTTCCTCATAAAAGTGTCAATCATATTAGTAGTCTGCCAGATATAAAATTTCACATTTAGTAGCCCATGAAGCTCTAAAGGTTTGCGACCACTGCTCTAGTTGACATCTTATGTATAGATACCAGAGTTCTTCTATTATGAATTTTAAAAATCCACATTGCAAAAAATGAATCTATATCTATAGTGAAATTGGCATAACACTCAGAAAAAAAAGGTGAAATTGTTGAATCGGCCACTGGTCCGCTAAATTATGAAAAATCGCTAATTTGGCGCGTTTTTGCGTGTTGTGTTTCAGAGTAGCAACCTTACTTCAACACAATCCAACTTCTCCCTCACTGATACAAAAATCAAAAGGGTTACCAGATTTGGTGCCTTTATCGATTTGGCGAGAAAACACTTGGCGGATAAGTGGCCGATTCGACAATTCAACCAAATAATATTTTAAATATCTTTGAACATTGTTTTTTACAGATAATATACAGCTGTTTGGCTAGACCTGAGTGGGCCCTGCATCAAAATTTCTTGGTTGCCCTTTTTGGGAGGCTCCTTAACATATGATTGTCTTTTGCTTACATATGTTGTGGCCCTTTTAGCTCGGGAGCCCTGTATCATTGATACAGCGGTAGCTAAGCCCCTGATAAAATACAACCTTACTATTTTATATTCATAATAAAATATAAGAATCTCATGTGCCACATATGCAAAATTCTTGCATTAAAAAAAATGTCCAACATTGCACATTTTTTTTAATACTATTTAAAGAAGCAGGACCATTTTAAATGCATAGCGTTAATATAAATATGTATATTATTAATGGAAAATGTAAATAAGTAACAAATGTAAATAAGAAATTCAAAATCCAATCTCTCAAGATAATTTTGATAGAATTTTAGAAAAAATTAGAAAAATGTCAATAATTGAAGTAATACAGTACAATAATTGCACAGCTATGAATAAAGCATTCTGTTTATATATATAATTTGAAAATCTTGTTACATTCAAACACATAAATTTTGTATGATTTTAGTCCTATCTTAAGAATATGTTCAGCTTTTACACATTAATAACTCTACACAGAATACAACATAATTAAAATTTTAAGTTATTTGTCTAATGAAATTTTGACACACAAATCTTTAATATCTTTTAACTTGAAATTAAAGTAAATGTTCAAGAATAAAAAGACACAATTTAAAAATATCTACTTTGTAAATTTAAGCATTATCTTAAGATTACAAGAATATTTTAATTAACTCTACACAGGTTTTTTTGTACTTTTTTAATGTGATCTAACAGATACACAATTTCACAAAATAAATATAAAATTAAAACCAATTTTATTTTAAAAATGCAAGCCGAATTCTAAAAATAAATTAAATAAAAAATTTGATCTTTTTCAAAAAAAGTTTACTTGATTTTTATACTGCCAACCAATGTTTTACAATAAACACATTTTATTTACTTTTTGTTTCTTGGTTTCATTATTCAATTTAAACATTCAGTATAACTACATAATCATTTTACACAATTCTTTGACTTAAAAACTCATCCACACACACACAAAAACGAAAAAATCCCTACAAAAAAAATTATTGAAACTTCAAAAAAGCTGAACCATTGTTTTAAAATGTCAGAATAATAATTGAGGTTCTACAAGAGAAACAACTGAGGTTTTATTTTTAAAAAAACTTAGTAAAAAAACATATGATTTCTAGAATGTTTTTCGATCATTGAAGCTTTGACTTAGATAACATTGCACTAAACATACTTTTTTTTTATACATGCATTTATCATTATTCATTTTTGTAAAAAAATCAATATTCAAAATAGAAAATCCAAATCAAAACAGTTGAAAACACTATAAATTTTTCTTCAAAGCAAAATAATTAGATGAGATTATTAAATGAATTAAAAATTATTGAAATAAAAAGGTTCAATAAAAGTTTAGCGAGCTCAACAAATAAGAGAAAACAATGTTATTTTCTTCCAATTGCACACAAGTACATGTATTATTAATTAACAGTTATAGAAATGAAAAATTTGTAACTTTATGCTGTTTCAAACCAAATAAATAAAATAAAAGTAAATAGAAAAGATAAAATTTCTTTCCCTAATACCAATTAGAAACTATTTTCAATATAGACAAACACAACTGTGTTTAGACATGGAAGAAATTCTGGTTCTGTATTTTATGTAATAGTTGATTTCTAAGGAATAAATCTTTGAATAAAACAAAAGCAATTAATATTTTTCATGCATTATCATAATCAAAACAAAATTATTTTTGTGACATTTATCTGGAAATTCAAAAATGTATCTCAAGTTAATTAGATATCAAATACAATAAAATTTTAAAAATTTAATGTTGTCTCTTTATTTAGAATTAGATATTAAAAACTCAAAAAAAAAAACCTTAATTTGAAAAATATAAAAATATTTTATAATCATTAATTTTACACGTTCCAGAATTCGCATTTTAAATTGTTAATACTGCAATTCAACTACAATATAATGGTGGGCAAATTAATATTTTCAATCTATATGCACATTAAGTTTAACTGCAAAACATCTATATAGCTATTGTTAACACATTTAACTGTAATTACACAAATAAATACATCTTTCGTGTTAAACGAGAACTGTACAACAAAGACACGACTGCATAACTTTAAAATACTAATTTTATCCAAAAAATTAAGCATAAAACTGCTATGCAGAATTCAATCTTAAACGTAAAAACAATCAATTTTTTAAAAATTGTGATGCAAAATAACAGATTGAAGCGATCAAGGGGAAAAATCTACTGTCAATTGCACATGACAAAAATTATCACAACTGTCAAAAATACTCAAGAAATACAGATAAAAAAAATCACAAGCTAGTAAAATATTTAGTTCTCACACACACCACGCGCATATTTTTCGCAAAACAAAATCTAAGTAAATATATACGATCGAAATTCAGAGAAATTAGTTAAGTGTTTTTAATGCAACAAATTAAAGCTTCACATCTATCAAGACTGCCAGCATTATGAAAATGTAATATCTTTTTCTCAGATATCGATCGCACATGGTAGTTCACAACCAATCCGTAAAACACATGGCTTGTCATAGAGATACAAGCCGAGAGCAACATTACACTCAAGAGCAGTAACCTAAGCGGTAAAGAGGAAAGAAACCAGCCATACCTTTTCTCCATTTGTAAATCCGCTAAGCACATTCAAAGACAATAACACGCAAAACAAATAAGTCCACATTTTTCTAGATGGGCAATAGTCCTCGTTGCAGTAACTAAATGTAAAAATTTACAAGATTTTGTGGTTCCTTTTAGATTGAAGTCGAGCTGAAATTTTGATACAAGCCAGCCCTCAAGAGGAAGGTGGTCTGTAATTCGGTCTTCTGATTGGTCGTACTACTTTGCGTTGAGTCGATCATCCGCCGCTCTGTCCATTGTGAGAAAGACGTTCTTAAAGGGGAGATTGTGCTGCCATCTAGGAGATGATAATGTAGTTATTACCTCTTTTATTAATTTTTGTTTTAATACGAAATTAAATTCTGGTTGCCATTTTTTTCAAAAAGAAGTTTCGAATAAAATAAACATATGTAGAGATTAATGAATACATTATACTTATTTTTATCTTAATTTTTTCTTAAAACAATTTAATACTACTTAACTTAATACTTTTAACTATAAATACGAATATTAACTCGACGAATATTAACTCTCAAAGTTTTAAAAAATGCTCTGCAATGTTTTGAATTATTATTTTACTTCCTAGAGAATTAAAGCTACGATTTACAAAAAATTTATTTAGCTACAATTAAATAAGATGCACGTTTATTATTATTATCTTATACTTGTTATAAAAATTTTAATTCTTGATTTATTTTTGAATTATCTCTTATTAAGAATACATTTTTATATATATAATACATTTCTTTAATTCGCGATTACATTCTGCCCAGAAAATATACTCTAAAAAAGAAATGTTATTTATATCTAAAATTGTGTAGTTTTTAATTTATTTTAAGGAAATAAAATAGAAAAAGGCATTTTTAAAACAAAAAGCGTAAAACACATTCACAAATTTTTCTCACCATGTTTAATTTTCTTAAAAAACATTAAAGGACAGCAACAACAAAAGATTTTTTTTTCTTTGTATTAATTTTTTTTTTTTTTTTTTTTTTTTTTTTTTTGTTTAACAATTTTAATTCTTGTATTCATTTAGTCGACACCTAGGCGCAGAATCTACGTAAAAACTACACAATATAATAAAATATAATAATTATTTCAACAAAAAAATAAACTTCAAAGAATAAATAAATTTCAAAGAATTATGACTCATTTAGAGTTAAAAAAATATATGATCACTGCATTTTGCTTATCATATCTATAGCAGCTTTTTTTGGAATGCTGTTTTTGTAGTGCTTGAAAAAAGTTTCAAAGCAGCTAAAAAGAATGTCGTTTCAACTAAAATTTCATGGAACGAAAGCGATTAGCTAATTCTATTCATATCTATATATATAAACAGGTAACATTTTTTAAAAATTCTTTAGGAATTTTTTGGACTTTTTGGATTATTTCTTGAGCTGAAAAGTTTAGAGATCAAAAATATATCGAATATTTACTTCATTAAAGTTTTATTTCTACAGGAATTAATATTAAAGAAAAACTATGTAAATTTTTAAAAATATTTTCTTATTTAATCTTTAAGAAAAATCATAATAAAATCTCTCAAATACGTCCCCTTCCCTCCAAAAATGTGGCCGCCTCTTATTTTAAAACGAATTTGAATTTCCAATCCACTCTTGAAAACCCGCCCCTTTCCTTGGTTTCGTTTCAATATTCATTCATGTTTAGTTATTTCGTATAAATCCTTGTATTTATTGAATTTTTACCTTTTCAAAATGGGTACTTACGTACTATCGCAACAATGTCAACGTTCAATATAATTTGCCGAGTTGGCAACCAGTTTTCTCCTGTGCCGTACGCGCTGAATAGGCAACCAAGTGCTTCCTTTCATATAATGTGGCCAATATTATTGCGAAAAAACGTTAGTCCCTCGAAGGGTATCAAATTACTTTAACAACGCTTCATTCTCTCTATACATGTCATGTTTAATACAATTACATTTCAAAGATTTCTAAGGTGTGTCTTTTTACTCAAATGTCTATGTTAAGCTTCCTCTTACGTTCTTTTAATAAAAAGCCTCGAAAAATATCGGTACTTCCAGGGACATCTGGAACCGGGCACAGGGCCTCGGCCGCAATGGGGTCCTCTTCTCGTTCTAGACTCAGGCTTAAGAACATAATTCGAATAATTTCAAAGGTCAAATGTTTTTCCTAATGTATCTCCGAAAAAAGGGAATTTCGGACGATATGTCAATAAGCTACATGTGATGACCATCGTCCATGAATAGGTCTATCACCAAACACCCTCATTACTCATTCAGTCAAAATGCGGTAGTCGAATGTACTGGTATGTGAGATTGCAAAATAAGCACATTTTTTTGTTTCCGGTTATTATTTCTGCGAGTATTTGAGAACGTATGCTATGTACTGTTTACTTTTAAGGGTCATAGGTGGGGACCGACATTTGTGTAGTGGCACAGGACCTACTTTTGAGTAGGTGATCTAGAGCCTACTTTTAAATAGAGGCCTATGCGCCTACTTTTGACAATGGGCCTAGAGCCTACTTTTGAGTAGGGATGTAGGGCCTAGTTTTGAGTAGAGGCCTGTGCCTACTTTTGAGAAAGGGCCTAGAGCCTACTTTTGAGTAGGGATCTAGGGCCTAGTTTTGAGTAGAGGCCTGTGCCTACTTTTGAGAAAGGGCCTAGAGCCTACTTTTGAGTAGGGTCCAGGGCCTAGTTTTGAGTAGAGGCCTGTGCCTACTTTTGTGAAAGGGCCTAGAGCCTACTTTTGAGTAGGGGTCCAGGGCCTAGTTTTGAGTAGAGGCCTGTGCCTACTTTTGAGAAAGGTCTAGAGCCTATTTTGAGTAGGGGTCCAGGGCCTAGTTTTGAGTTGAGCATGTGCTACTTTTAGAAAGGCCTAAGCCTACTTTTGAGTAGGATCTAGGCCTAGTTTTGGTAGAGGCCTGTGCCTACTTTTGAGAAAGGGCCTAGAGCCTATTTTTGAGTAGGGGTCCAGGGCCTCAAGAAATCTTAAGACGTCCCTGGGTATTTCACAACTGAAATTTTTAAAAACAAATATTATTTAAATTCGTTTTGTGGAGCGTTGGACATTTAATGATTAAACTAAACGTGGTAAATTCGGAGTGTGGTTCAATGAAATCTCCTTTAGTGTAACAATAATTAATAAATTTAAGTTGACACAAAGATAACACCTATCAAAAAGCAAAAATAATGGGTAAAGTACATGGGCGGCTTTTCATGTCGACTTCATTTTATCCTTACCTGGCCTCTACTGAAGATGAGCGATCACTAGAGAGCGCTTCTGCTGCTTGGAACAGTAAGTTACGGTTATCAAGACAGAAGCTGTCACAATCTTCAATTTAAGAGGTTTCTAAACGAAATTATTTCTCATTTTCTAAGAAGAGATGGTGCACTTTACGGTTATTATATAAAGCATAATTAATGATGAATGTGGACTAACCATTCATAAGTTTTGATATGCTGTCCATCTAAATCTTGAAATGTTCGAGAATATTCAACTATACTTGGTTTCATAACCCTAATGTAGCTTCGACGTCGTTAACAAACAATCAATCAACACTGAGTTTCAGCAGACCAATTCATAACTGCCAAAATGGGGGGAATGCAATATTATGATAATGATAATTATGTGAATTAGTATGCTCTGTTGAATAAAGTTAAGATAAACATGCTGTTTTTTAGCAATCGGAGTGTGATATGGTTTAAAATTTGTTTGGAAAAAGACGTTGAGAAAATTATGCTAAGAACATGCCTGATTTCAAAAGGAAGCAAATTCTTATAAAAGAAAAATTGCTGAAAAATACATTCACACGAATGTTCAAAATGAAGAAAATTTGTAAATTAAATCGAACTTTTTTTCCCAAAAAGTTCTGAACGAAAACTTAATGGACAATAATCGTGCACGTAAAGCATGTTTGGCCAACAAATTTATGAAAAGTAAGGATTAGCCTGTCAAATCCCGAGACCTAAGGGCATATTTGGGATGTTCTTGGAAGTCACTTGCCTTCTCCCTTTCAGAGCCATCCAGTACTCGAAAACAGCTTTTCCGAAGTGAGTGAATATTAACGTCGCACTATTCAGCTACACGAGAGCTTTTTGGCGACGGAATTTGGACGAATTTTGAACCATGGTCAAGTGACGATGACGACACCTGAGCTGGCACCTTCCTCTCCCTTACTTCCAAATCACACCAACATAAGGACGTTTGGGCCTCGACATATTTAAAGTACATCGGCCCCATCGGAACGGAGGGCCTTCAGCGGTACTAGGCTCGAACTCATGACAAGCCAACCACGAATCCGAGCATTTCTGAAGAAACCATCTGTTTGCCATCAATGGCCTACATAAATTCCTCTTATGGAGAGGGGTACATGCTAAAAAGTACGAAGACGAAAGTGCTGAGGGGTAATTAATATCTGTGGTAAATATTAAAAAATTGGTCTTTTGGGAATAGGAGGTTGAGCCCCCAACCCTTCTCTTTTGTAAACGTCATTGATTACAATAGGCATTCCTTATGTGTCTCTTTTTCAGTATTGTATTCACGTTGTGGAAGTTGTATAACTTAAAAGGAAGGTTGATCTTATTTTTAAAAAAAAATTGTTCCCTTTTGTAGTTTTTATCCCCCTTTCTTTTTGTGGTCAACTGTTTACACGAACACTTAGACTCACCATAAATGTTACGAGGTATTCTTTGTATTATATTAATCTATGTACTTACCAAATTTAGTTAAAACACTACAGTGCTACAAGAGATAAAAGTTAAGCAAACCAAAAGGGAAAATTCTTTTAATTTTGTACTGTGATGTAAAAATGTATATATTTGTGTGTGTGTGTGATTTCAGTTGCATTTAGTAAAACTCTAACTTTACCTCCCCCTCGCCCACTTTTTTTAATTCAGGGGGAGGAAAAACGTTCTTTTGTGGACAATATTTTAATGAGAATTTCAATCGACTACAGTACATTTCTTGAACTCACGAGAGTATTTTTTAATTGAGATACGCGTTTTATTGTTTTCTTTTTAATTCTGCTAGACAAATTCCAGCATAGACAGTTTCTACGAATTTTAAAAATATTAGTCACTTGATACTGTGCTTTTCTGTTATATTCCGCTTCTCCAAGTTTAAGCAAACTGATTGAAAATTTGAAATTGAGTTACTTGATCTTTTTTGCCGTTAACAGAAACTAGTTTCATAAAATAATTAAAACTGTAACAATATCCAATTCCTGGTTAGAAAACAAATCAGTCCTCATGTTTAAATGAAATACTTTTTAAAATCAATTTTACCACATAATTACTTGTTAACCATACCTATAAATAAAATAACACATTTGATTTTTAGAATTTAACACGCTCGCGCGTTGAAAAATAAGTATTCGAATTCATTGGATGTTTTTTTTTATACATCAGAAGCTTTCTTATATTTGAACAATAATTTATTCGAATAAATCTCCGTCTCTTACCATTTTCAAAAATGGCGCAAAAAGAATTTTCGAATGCTTATGACGAACGAAAATAAGCAAAAATTCGAAGGAGTTTATTTATTGCTAATGTTTCATATTTCTACGGGGGCTCGTTGGATGTGGAAATGCGATCCTTTCACAAACGATAGGTTGTCGTGAGAAACGATGATTTTTATGCAAATTCGAAAATGCATTATTTTTGCATTAGGCTCCGAATTTCGAATTTGCATCTTTTTGTTGAATCTGTAGATGGCAATTTAAATATCGAGCCTGATTTCCTGAATCGTGGCAACTTTTGTTTTTCCTACTTTTGTTTTGGAATTCGAAAGAGAGTTCGGTTTAAGCAAAAATAAATAACTGGAACCTATATTTATAAAGTTACTTACTTCCCCTTTTTACAAACTATACTAAAATAAAAACAAAAATAATTGAACTAGAAATAGTTTAATAATGTCGATACAAATTGATTATTTATTTCAGGCATAATAAATAGTTATATCTAACTATATGCTGTACTTTATACTAAAAAAGCAATATAAATATTTCATGTTACAAAATTTCTATTTTAATTTATTTTCTTTGTTTTAAATTAATATTTAATTGGCTATTTAAGTTATACAGTAGTTATAGATATTTTTTAGGTTGGAAACTCTCTTCCACATTATTATCGTCTGCTTTGATTCAATAATTCATGAAACTCTAATTTATCTGATTATTTAATTTATTTACAGATAATATAATCGTTTGTCGTTAAAGTTATATTGCTAAGGTTGGCATCTTTTGTAATTATTCTAAATATGTTTTTTCCCGGTTAGAGAAAAGAACTATAGTGCGTAATTGCTGCTGGTTGAATTTAATACTTGTATATTTTCAAGATATTTTTTTCGCCTCGAGATCTTTTAGATCATTTGAACAATTATAAAAATAAAAGGCGCCCGTGAAATAAACTTTGGCTACTATTATTCATAATAATTAAACAATTGGACTCCCCCCCCCCTTTTTGGTCATTATAAAAGCTTTTTTCACGAAAAAAAAATCTATTAGGGTTACATTGTATATACTCTATACACACTCAACTTGCCTTTAAAGGTAAAGCTTTTTTTCTTTTTTAAATAATTTGTTACAAAGAAATAATTTATGAAAATCTACAATGCACAATTGCGATACTGAAATTAATTTTAAAAAATACTTTTGTTATTGTAGTTAATTTCCTCAATCAAGTAATAACATAGACTAATTCTCTGTGTCAATAAGGCTTGTAGTATCTCATAATCTGAATATTCTTAATTTCTAAATCTTAATCCTCAAATACTAGCCTAGGGACGTCTTAAGACTTCTTGAGGTCCAGGACCCCTATGCAAAAATAGGCCCTGGGCCCCTACACAAATGTGGGCTCACCTATGAGCCTTACAAGTAGACAGCACATAGTATGCGTTGTCAAATACTCTACAAACAATAACTCGAAGCAACTATGCATTATTTACAATCGCACAAACCAGCTCGACTGACTGTCAAATTTTGACTGAATGAGTAATGAGGGTGTTTGGTGATAGACTTATTCATGGACGACGGTCATCACATGTTGCCACAGTTGATATATCGTTCGAAATTTCCAGTTCTTCGGAGAATATAACCGAAAATAGCATTTGACCATAGAAATTATTCGAATCATGATCTTATTAAGGCTGAGTCGAGAACAAGACGATGGCCCAGTTAGTTCATGCCTTAAGACGTTCATGCACCAACCTTGTGTAGGCTACTGACTAAAGTTGATGAGGATGGACCAAAAGGTGGAACTCGATACTTCTTATGGAGATCAGGAAAATTTGAAAATGACGAAATTACACAATTTTCACATTTGAAACGAATTTACAATATTGAGCAAGTAAATGTTGTCTACTCTGCTTATTTTCTTGTGTTCGAAGAATTTTATAAGGTACTTTTGGAATTCCTCCAACTGGTACGCGAGAGACACACTTGATAAATTCAAGTACAGCTCAGATATCTGTAGTGGAAATGCTTTCGTAAATGCTATTTTAGGAATGTCTTACGGCTCTTTGAACGTCTTGCATCACAAAGGGTGGAATGGGTAGTTTTGGAGCCATTTGGCAGTCGCTAGGGGGTGTGACGTCGTCACAATGTAGAAAGCGCCTCTATTCATAAACCTTTCCACAGCTGGAGAAAACGTGTTTTTAGCTGCATTGTGTTGTATCAGACAGCTGGACCGTCGGCGACAATGTGTCTGGGGGACACTATGGACCGGGCATCGCTGCATTATTTTCTATTCATGGGCAGTGATTGTACGTCTTGAATTCTGGCGCCTCTGCAGGCGGCGGCGAGGTGTTTGAAGTGCCAGATGTCAGCCGGGCTCTTGTCGCCGGGAACCTTTGAGAGGGACCGGACTTTTGTCATCTCTGCACGAATGGATGACGTGCAAGACTGTTGGTGCCGGTGCAAAACCCTGAGGTCGGCCAATGGGAATTGATGAGGGGCGTGGAGTGAACCCGCCCCTAGAGTTTAAAAGAGTGGACTTCAGAAAGAGAGGGAAGACTCCTGAGAGACTCCTGAGAGACTCGTGATAGGCTCCCACGAGAGATTCCCGTAATTGAACCTGCGACGAAGAAGAGACTCCGGACAGACTCCGAGAGACTCGTGATAGACTCCACGAGAGATTCCGGAATGAATGCGGACGAAGAAGAGACCGGACAGACTCCTACGAGAGATACCAAAGAGAGGCTGCTGACGAAAAAGACTTTAATAGACTACGACGAGAGATTCCGGAACTAACCCTGCGACGGAAGAACTCGGACAGACTCGAACTAGCATTCTAATAATTAGCTTAGCGTAGATTTCAATGTGTGCAAAGTTACAGGGTTGAAAACTATTGCCACACAAACGAACCTTTTTTTCAAACATACGAAAGCTTGAGACCCATATGGTTCTCTTTTATTCACTTCACAATCAGTAACAAGTGAGCGAAACTGATTGTTGAAAAACTTTTCGTTTCTCTAAGTGTAGTGATATCAGTTCATCGTGGGGAAAAAAATAATGAATATGATTGTTGGGAAAAAATGCTCACGTGGGTTTCGAGAAAAAAATAATGAGAAATGCTGAGTCAGTGCCGATTTAAGCTCATTTAGGACCCTGGACGCAGAAGATCTACAGGCCCCCTTGACACTGAAGGATCGAAATTTATAACCCGAAAATCTGGTGGTCCCTTCTTGGCTCCTCCGAGCCCCTGGACGTCCGCCCCAAGCGTCCAAAGGATAAACAGGCACTGTGCTGAGAACTAAAATCGTCAGACATGGTTGTGCAGTCCTTGCAATTTAATGACTGAACTAAATTAATGCATTTTATAGCCAGTCTATTTCTTAAGGCATCCGAATACATTGAAATAACTAAATTCGGTCAAAACACATATTTATATATTTTTTTATTTTTTATTTTGTTGAATAGAGCTATCTTTTGGCTCTGCAAAACCTATTTTTTGTTTCTACGTTACCTAGAGGCCAAGTTCAATAACTTTTATAAAATTGAAAAACCGGAAGTGGACCTTTAATCTACCAGAAGCGAGGATTTGAATTGTTCAAAATTTATTATGGGGAATCTGATAACTCAAAATATATAAATGTATTTCTGTAAAACCTCTTGTGAACCTGATATTAATATTTTCAAGAGAATGTACTGAAATATTTCTTATTCTATGAATATTTTTTTAGTAATAGCCTGTTATTTAAATATAGGTCTCATACAGAATGTCACATTTCCTATAATATTTACTCGATCAGCTCTAAAATTTTTAAAATTTAATATAGTACATTCTCTAGATAGATTCATTTAACATGTTTTTGTAATACTTTTACTTGATATAAGTTTATTACTTTTTTCTCTAATAGTTTTGAAGTTTTTCAAAAATATTGCTTAAGTTTCATTTTTGATTGCCATTTTTGTCAAATGTACATAACCTTTTAAAAAAATTATTGTTAATTATATATTAGTATTTATTGGTATTAATCCCTAAAAAGAATTTATAATGTTTTAGTATGTTATTTCTTAAAAAAGTACTCCAAACGTGTGTATTCGAAGGCTTTAAAGTTAAAAATAAGGCCTAATCTTTTGGCAGATATTTTTTTTCAGATACGTAAATCAACTATATATATGCAACGGAGAGTATTACAGACTGTTGCATTAAAGTAACTGCAATTTTGAAAAAGAGTATAAGTGAATATATTTTTTCAAATTTAGTTTTCAATTGAATCAGAATATCATAAAAATTGTTTTAAGAATATTGTTACAAGAAAAAACTATTTAAAAATACAATTTTTTGTCAAAAAATGAATGAAGTATGACATTTTTTCAAAACATTCTCCTTTTATGAAAAATGCTTCTATAATAATAACAGTTTGCTAGTATAGCCAAGACTTCTGTAAGCTTGAGCTAGGATTTTTGGAAAAATTCACAATACAATAATACCCAGAACTAAAGCGATAGGTGGGACAGAGGGACAGCTGCTTAAGTTGAATTCGCGTAAATCGGGGTATAATTTCTCATGTAAATACATACAAATTACTTTTAATTGGGGTCGGAGACAAAATAAAATAATAATTTAGAAAAAAAAAATGTCGAATAAAATCTTAGATAACCCAAACACAAAATCAAAAACCAAAGTTATTTTGATGTATAGGTTTCATAAAATCTAACTAGTTCGCCTACTATAAATTTTTTTTCTCCCGCAAAATTTCCTTGTAGCATGCTAGTATATTTTTTCATTCCTTGCTTTGTTGAAAAAATACGCCCTTCGTTGAAAAGTATGTATTTTCTAAAATTTTAAACCTTTTTCAATTAAACTGAGGCCTTCTGTCCGATTCCCAAACCGTCATTCGAGCTTCTGATTGAACTGGGTTTACGACACTCAAGTTCTTCAATGTCTTCCTCTACCTCATGCATTTCTATGAGCTCATCGAATGTCAGCTCCTGATTGTGGGAATCCTGCAGCTCGTGAACGACATCACTATCCACTTCTAAATTTATTTGACTGGCAAAATCGACACAACTTCTTCAATCAAATTACCAATTTCATCAGGCTCTGGCACTAATTCCGTCTGAGTTTCAGTGACGATAAAAAAATTTAAAAAAAAAAAATTGACGAGATTTTTGAAAGTTGCGTAAATCAGGGTAGCGTGAGTCGAGGTATTTTCAGGGTTACGATTCCCTGCAATAATAACGGGTGTGAGCGTGTGTGTGTGTGTGTGTTTTTTTGTTAAAATTTCTCTACTCTCTAAAATATTAGAATCTGAATAAATCCACTTCTAAATTACATATTTCAAAAATTCTAGTTCAATCCCAATATGGAAGTCGTAGCTCTGGCCAGTCGTATATATAGGCATGAAAAAAATAATTATAGAAGCATATACCTTATAAAAAAAAATGCTCTTTCTTTATTTTTTGTCCAAATTTTGTATTTAAAGGATTTCTTTCTTGTAATATTCTTAAAACTTTATATGTATAATCTAATTCAATTGACATTAAATATTAAAAAAAACCATCCTTTTATACGCTTGTGGCTTCATGAAGAGAACTAATTTAGTTGTTAATTTCTTTGTTGTCATTTTGCAACACTTATTATCATTCCATATTGCTTACCTTTCTGCAAAACATCGTGTTACAATGTATCTGATATGTTTTATCAAGTAACAAGCAGCTTTAAAATCTATTTGCACTTTTATGATTTGTGGAACATCATTTTAACCAAAAGCAAAAACATTATGAACACACATTATAGGAACTTAATGTCTTTCTCCAACCCATCCTTACCATCACCAAACTTATAACCTGGACGAGATATGAACACGTCCTAGAAGCCAGTAACAGCTCCAGACTTAAGTGGTCATTTTGGTTTTGTGGTATGTTACGTGCTTACGGACCCAAAGGTCGCGAGTTCTATCCTCCTCACGCTTTTTTCAAAATCCTTCAATAACCATTTTCTTAAAATTCGAACTCTATATTTTTCTGTATTTAATATGTTTCATATTTCGTCTTAAGTTTTATATGTTTAATCGATATTTGATTTTAGTGATTAAAGGGGGGGGGGAACAGCGTGTATTCGTTAAATATTTCAAACTTTTGAAAATTTAAATATGCTTGCTGGATACTGGTGATGATTCGGTACATGTGCTGGCAACCCCACACACTTATTTTCAAAAATTAGGAAAATTTTTTTTAAGTCTGAAAATGTGATCCAAGCTTGGGCCCTGCTCACTGTCAGTAGGTAAAGAGATTCTTAAGAAGTTTTTCTTGTAATAAAAAAATGTTTCGTATATGTACGACAAAAAGGCAACATATTTCAAAGTTGTTAACGAATTTAACAAAAAAGGCGATGAGATCAGAGCCATTGCATATGAAACTATTGAGAGAAGATATTCTGGCAACTTTTGGACCAGTGGCGCACACAAGGGGGGGGGGCGGACCCCTTCCCCCCAAAGCCCTTGAGTTTTTTTTCGATTGATGATAATCCTATATATATATAACGCAAAATTTAATTAAATACTTGTAATTAACAATTTATTTTATTAATTAATACTAATTATTAATTCAATAATTCATTTTTACTGTTTTTTGTTAACAAAATCGACAAAATCAAAAGAATCAATTGGTGTTGTTTTGAGGTATGATACGAGTTGGGGACTTTCGACCATGGACCCCTCTCCCCCTTGAAAAATTTTTGTGCGCGCTTCTGCTCTGGACCCATATTTACACCGATGGATCTGTAATTGAACGAGATACTGGAGCTCTGGTGCACAGATCTATTGTAACCATTTTCATTCTATAAGGCAGTGCGAAGAGATACTGCCAATTTTGGCGGTGAAGTTGAGGCTATATTTATTGCTTAGAGTCAATTAAGCGTTCGGAAGAGTGCTTTTTCTCGGGCTGTTATTTTATCTGATAGCAAAGTAGCTTTGCACACAGGCTATCCCCAGCAATAAAGTTTGCACTTCCGATCGAATTTACGAATGTAGAAAGACTCTCAACACTCTGGCTGCCTTAATTGTGTTGTAGTGGATTCCTGCTCATTGTGGCTTCGAGGGGAATGAAAGAGCCGATTTCCTGGCAAAGAAGTAAACGACTATTCTACAAACCATATGACTTTAAATTCTGCGAAACTCCTAGTTAAATTAGAATTTAAGAGGAGGTTTGCTCCTACCTATCAAATGTAGACAAGGGAAAGGCCTGGGAGTCTCCCACTAGTTGAAAGCTAGTTATTCCAGATTCCCACAGGTGTGTAGTAACTTTTCTTCTGACAACTTTACTGCAATGGTTGATTTATATTGGGCTGATCGTAGGGAAAGGGCCTATACGGCCCATTCCTCAACATAATTAAAAAAAAGTTATTCCACATTTTCTTCGTCCTTTAACCGTGGCGTTATTTCTTCTTTTGACAGGGTACTACTGTAAAAATGCCTATCTTTTTAAAATTGGACTGAAGGACACTTCAGTCTATAATTTTTGTGACTGGACAGTTCATGGATAAGGACCATATTGACGAATGCACAGCACGGTTAGCTTTTAATTCTATTGTTCTCAAGTATTAGGAAGCTAGATCGAGACTAATCGCTTAGTGGTCAAACGTCTGGCATTTGTGTAAATAAAATAAATAAAAAGGGATGTATTTGAAAAGCAGATAATTTGAAAACTTGCTTTATCAGGAAAGAATTGTTTTTCTTCCACAACAATTTCTTTTCTCTTTTAAATGCGTCGGTTAAAAGAAAAAATTGAATTTCTAGATAATTGGTTTTGTTATTGTAGATAAAACCTTTGAATTTCTTGTAAAATTCCAAGTATTTAGCGTATATTCCAGATTGTTTTATCTAAAAAATCGCAAAATATTTAACTGATAAAAAAATTACAAGAGTTTTCAACCGTATTGCTATCAAGGAATGAAAGAAATTTTGAAGCGCCTAAAACGTATTATCTTCATAACTATTTCTCAAGAATATGTTTGTGAACCCAGAACATACTGTAGAACTCAATTTAAAAGTAATAAAAAGTAATACAAAAACTAAACATTCAAAATTCGAAGCTATAATATACATTCAAAACAAGAGTCCTAAGAACAGGAGGTAAAGATTTAAAAAAGCATGGCTTAAATAATTTATAGAAAGTTTCAGTAAAGTAATTATATTATTGTAGTACAAAACAAGAAATCAAATGTGGCGAAGACTTTAAAGCATGCCCAAATCATTTTGATTTATTGTTGTTGTTGTCGTGTTCTTCCCGAAGGGAAGGAATGAAAGTTACCAGTGCCTGAGACAGGTTGGACTTCTACACGATAGTTGACGACACCACCTATCTCCACCTACCCAATTTGGGCTTGGAACTGGAGGGGGACATTCTACAGCCCACTGCACCCGGGGTTTCTGCTGCGACCGCCCACAAGACCCACTGATTTAACGAGCACGTACTCTGTGTGTACTCGGAGGGTATTTGGGGGCATCGGGCATCGAACCCAGGCCCTCCGGTTTGGAGTCCAATGCTCTAACCTCTAGGCTACCCACGATCTCGTCATTTTGATATATATTAATAAAACGTATTAACCTTTTCGGCAGTAAAATAGACATCAAATTAATATATTCAATATATTTAAAGTAAACAGCTTTATTATTAAGTGTCGCCCATCCAGTGTAGCGGTTAGTGACACTGACCTCAGTATCACTAGCCTGGATTCGAATCCCGAAAAAGGGATGGGTGCTTGTAAATGCATAGTGCCTTTGCGGCAAGAGGGTACTTTAAATAGCCGCCGAGTCACAAGGCCTCTAGTCAGATTGGTGAAAGGGGAAGAGAGAGGTGGAAGGCCCTTGACCCCCCCTCCTAGAGTGTTCCCTCTCAAAGTTGGGGTGGAGCTGAGCCAAATCGTACTGTCACCTGAATGGTGCTCAAAGCTACGGAATTTCGTGGGCATTGATCTGATGTTATCGTCGAACAAGTAGCAAAAGGCACAATAACAGCACTTTTTTTTAGTGCTCATGCTCGTGAGCTCATAATACGTGTTATTTCTGCCCTTTACGATGACGTGGTGTGGAAGTTTTGAGAGTGGGGTGCAAGCTCAGCGGTCCTTCTCGTAATTTGAAAGAGGTTCAAAATTATAAGGCTTGTCATCCATAGTCCTCATGCAGCTTCAAAGATTGACATTGCTTAAAAAAATCAATCAAGCAAAGAAACAAACTGAGTCAATGTATTTTTAATTGCCTTTTTCTTTAAATCAGCACATAACCGTTTCTAATCGATAACCGAATTTCTTGACAAGTCAGAGACTTAAATTAGTATTTCGACGCTTGATATTGGAATGAGCTGTTCTCTCTCTCCTTTTTCCTTTAAAAGGGATATTTTTTTTAAACTTATAAACCCCGTGCACCACGCAATGTATAACACGGGGGCATACAACACAGACAGAAGAAAGGATTACAACACAAACATCCATGCCTTCTCCGGGATTCGAACCCTGTCCCTACGGCACCGCAGTCAGCTTCACTGACCACTATACCGGATGGGCGGCTGAAAGGGATATTGAAAGTAAAAATATGAAACGAAAATATATCACGTATCCAATCTAGTTCATTATCTTGATATTTTACGGACATTTTTGAAAAGATTTCTCTCAATCTATGCACAGAGAAAATGGACTCACTCACTCATCACGAAATCTCCGGTAATATTAGACCTATAGGTTTTAAATTTGTTAAGCATGTTTCTTTTGTTAAGAATCGGTGATGTAGAATTGCAAGGGGCGTTATATATTTTAAAAAATTTCTGTTTTAGAATTATTAGACCCTTTACTGCAGCAATACTCAACCTGCGGCCCACCTGACCTTTTTAAGTGAACCGCTCTTGGCCCATTGCTCTGAGAAATTCATTTATTTATGAAAATTTGGTGGGAAATTCTTTGTAAAAAAATCAAATATATCAATTTTGCTTTTTACTGTCGATGTCGTATGGGTGCGAATTGATATATTTTTTTCCCTGATTAGTGATACTAGACAGCAGTGGAGTAGCAACTATTTTATGAGTGAAATTAATTTTTAACTATCTTTCATATCTTGTAAGTGAAAAATATTCGAAGAAAATAGATTGTTTCAAGACGATTGGGAAACTGGCTATTTTGTAGTGAAAAACAAGCATGGTTGAGTAATTGTTTGATTTATCACGAAAGTGTATTTAAAAAATACCACTAAACAGGAATTGTTCAATAACGCTTTTCGTCGAAGATCTCTTTCAAGAGATGATGAATAGGCTTTCTTGGAAAATCTGTACGACAGCAAAAAGTGTATTTGTCAGTGGTAATGTCACAGCGATAACAAAGGCACCCTATGAAATTTGTTGTATCATTGTTAATCGTATGAAACCGTTTACTGATGCAGAAATTGTGAAATAGTGAGTCTTAAATGCTTCCAATTTCGAGAAATTCAGTGACAAAAATAAACAGCAACATAGGAGTTTTAATATTTTGATCAATTTCCATATTTTAAACTTTCTGTGTTTTCTGGATCTTAAAGCATTTCTCCCCTCCCTCCATTAATCGTCATGTTGCGGTCCGCTTAAAATAGCCATCATATGTATGCGGCTCCCGGCAGAAGGTTGAGTACCCCTACTCTCCAGAGCTGAAATTTGACAAGCATATTTCTTTTGTTGTGAGTAGAGAACTGCTAAGAACGGGTTTTGCTAGAAATCTACTTCTAAAGAGGGGGAGGGGGGATGCGAAGAATTATGGATAAAATTTAACGCTTTTGAACCGTTGCATTTACAGACTTGAAATTTGACTTGACTTGAGACTTGAAGTAGAGATCCATTAAAAATAGATTTCTCGAAAATCGACTCTGATGGGTTATGGGGCATAAAATTAAAATATACATCCAGGTTTTAGAAATTCAAATCCTTTTTAAATTAAGGCGCCAGGGCTGTAAGAAATTTTTTAATGCAAATGAAATATTATTGGTAGAGAGAGGAGAGAGAGAGGACTTGGATATCAGTAACTTAAAAACAGTATATAGCAATACAACATTCCTGATACACTCAGCAAAGCGGGTGAATAATGACTGGTTATATTATTACGGGAAATGATGCTTTTAAATTACCAGAAGTCTGTTCTATTTCCTTTAGTAAATTCTAGAAAGCATGGGAACATATCCTTGTTTTTTAGACTGTTTAGCGACACATTGTGATGTGCAATTCTTTATCCCTTATTCCCAATTCTTATTCCCTTTTGTAATAAAAGTATGCCTGTGTATCATACAATGGTTGAATATTACATGGAAAGAGCAAATTTTCTTGAACTCTCCTAGTTCTTTTTCACTTCTTAAGGTATCCGATTACCTTAAAATTGTGAATTTTACCAAAAATTGACAATTTTTTAAAGTTTTTATTTTATAGACCATCCTATACTAGCTTTATAAAAATATCAAGTTCATTATTTTCCGTTCTCTAGAACAAAAACTACAAGTGTTTTAGTAAAAGCAGATGCCGTTACTTTAACGGCTTAATACTCAAACGGGGACAGCGATTGCTCAAAAAGTTTTGAAAATAATTAACTGAAATTTTTTGTGCATGTTCTGTATAATAGTAAAAGTGTTTTAACCTTTAAATTTATCAATCCCTGTTTTATTACAAAATTTACAGCTCTAACACTATTTTATTAAGCAATTTCATATAATAACTAAGATAAAGGGCTCTAGTTATTGTAAAAATTAAAATGTCTCTTATTTGAAGCTCATTCCAAAAATGAATAACATAGTAACACATCAGAATTAAAAAATTGAAAATCTGTTCATAAACTTTTGGTACAAAATGGTCCCCGTTTATATTATTTTTTGTCAATTTTTACCCATTTTTTCCCCATTTTAGTAATAATTTCCTTCTCTCTTTTTCATTTTAGCATATTTTTCTTAAAATATACTATACAAATCTAAAAACCAAAAGAAAAAAAAATCCCCATATTTCCATTTTTTTTTTTTTAAAAAAGTTGCCGATTTAAGTCTTGCCCTTAACAAAAATCATTACATAGAATAGTGAATACAGCCACATAGTGAATTTAACTAAGAATCGAAGTTTAGTCGAGACAGGGTGTGAAAATTATACAGAAGAGGAAAGATTGGGTTCATGTGTAATCTTAATCATTTATTCAAAGTTCCAAATTAGGAAGTTCCATCGCCAGTAATTATCATGTGACTTTAAAGCGACATTAATTCAAGGCAATCTGTTCAACTACACACTCCCCTCACTTAGTTTTAATTCCCCTTTCACTCTCGAAAATGTGTCTCCTTTTGTATTTAAAACTGAAATAATTTATTCAATGTTTTAGTCATGATTGTGTGCTTCAGTTGTCGAAATCCGAAGGTTGCAGGTGTAAAAGGGTTCACGGAAGTACATATATGGTCTTAAAAATATATAGATACGTATATTTATATCTAATACTTTATGAATGATGTACAACTCTATTGCCTAACCATGGGAGAAATCTTAAGTAATCGTTTTTAGCGGATCTCTACTAAAAAAGTGAACATGTTTGTCAAATTTCAAATCTGTATGTATATTAATTTGGGACATCTCCCGATAGAGTGAGTTGTTTCTTCTTGTGCATATTAATTTTATTAATTTACTAATTTTTACTTTTATGGTTGTGATGGATCTATACGCGACCTTCAACTAACAAGTTCTTTTGGGTATTCTTTTGGGCCAGCAAATTTTAACCAATCTTCTCCTAAAAGAAGGAATCGTAATATGCAAATTAAGTTTGTGACGGTTCTACTAACCCCTTCAGGACTCTTTTAGAAAAATATTTATTTCAACCAACTTTCGTCGAGTGAAGGAAGCGTGATTATGCAACTGAAGTATATTATATAAATTCTGTATTCGCGAGTTTGAGGAGTTGGCTAGTTAGTTAGCAAGGAGCTGGCGAGTTAGTTGGTTAGTTGAAGAGTGAAGGATCATGGGATTATTAAGTGCATTTGGAGTTTATCAATGGAAGATTACTGAGAGGGGATCAATCGACGGTGATTAAATCCAGATAAGAATCGCCGACTCAACTTCATAAAAGTACAGGACTCGTGATCCTTATTTAAATAGAAGTCTAGCTTATTAGTGAGCGACGTAATTGATATTGAGCTTGTTTAAGTTATAGTGGAATCAGTTGAGGATCCGTATTATTACCCTCAGGCTATTGAGTCTCTCCTCCGCGCTCTACTATCTGATCTGTTATCTTAATTAGATTGTTACTGTGTCTTCTTGATATTTTGGTGACAATAAAATAATTAGAGTGAATCATGTCTACTGATTATTCAGTTTCTCCCACACATCTAGCCGGGTCTGAGGGTAGACAAGGGGTTTCAGATGGAAGCAGGAACCGACCGGCATTACAAGGTACAGGACTGGTCAAAGCCATAATGGTTTAGTAACATATTTTAGGATTTAGGAACGGAAGGTAGTTATTGCAAGCTGATACACCACAAAGGGTTACCCAGAAATTCTTGAAGGAATGAAGGCTGATGTCTGGTATTTCCCCATAATAATGGATTTTCTCCTTCAGCAAGATAGACAGTGGAATTTTTTAAATAAGCTTATGAAGAATATATCTACTCTAAGTGATAAAATATCCACCCTAACTTTTCAGATCTTGCTATTTGTGAACTTTCCGACACAAATAGAAATACTTTTTTTCTATAATTACTACGTTTTTGTTACTTTTTAAACTAAAACGCTTTAAGGGAGTTTTTGTTCCCAAGAAAAGACTGCATAAGTGATAGAATCCCGAATTGATTTTCAGAAATTAATGACTTAATGCATTTAATCTTTTTAAAATTCATCAGAGCGATTTTGGCAAATAATATTCATGAAGACCACTATCATGTGCAAACTTTTTAAGTGGAGAAATAGTTTTAACCCAAAACATAACCGGAAGAAGGTCAAATTACATGAAAACAGTTCGTCAGACAAATATGGTTATCTCACAAGTGTTGCTAATTTCTCGAATTTGGTTATTACATAATAATTATGCAAGTGAATTACTTATAATTCATGTGAATTATAAGTGCGTACTAGTATATTAGTGCGGACGTAGTTTATATTGAGCTTGTATAAGTTATCGTGGAATCAGTTGAGGGTCCGTAATATTATCCCAAGGCTAACGAGTCTCACCTCCACGCTCTGCTATCTGATTTGTTATCTTAATTAGATTGTTATTGTGTCTGCTTGATATTATGGTGACAGTAAAATAGTTAGAGTGAATCATGTCTACTGATTATTCAGTTCTTCCCACACATCTAGACGGTTCCGTGGGTAGACAAGGGGGATCAGAGTGAAGCAGGAACCGACAAATATTACATACTGTCTATTTTTAAGGATCTCAGGTAGGACCTACTTTTGAATAGGGGCCCAGGGCCTCACAAAGGTTTAAGACGTCCCTGCCTAATACTTAATCTACCGTAAGATCCGGCGTATAATGTGCACTTATACTTTCAAGCTGCGTTTTTTAGTTTTTAAGAACATTCACTGTATTACGCGGACCTCATTTTTTAAGAAGGAACCTCGATTGTACAAGTGCAATGCTTTTATATTTTGGAGTCATTTATTCTAGGTATTATCCCAGACTTTTGAAAAAATAATATAATCCTATAGCTACAACCCTTTCAGTTCACTAGGTATGTCATTTCTTTTAAAATAAACAATATTTCGATCTATTTAGAAGCATAATTTTTTTATGCTTATCCTTTAGTTTATTTTTGAACCTATCATTCTTATATCCGGCGTATAACGCGCACGCGAAAACTTTGATCCTATTTTTTGAGTTAAAATTGCGCGTTGTAAGCCGGATTTTAAGGTAACTTAAAAGATTATTCAAAATGACTTAACTTTGACGGAGCTCATTGTAACACTTTCTCTAACCGGGATAGCTGGGTACCGCTCCAATGCTAATTCCTTCTGCAACTGCCGGTGGATTCTAAAAGCCTGAAGTAATTATAATTTGAAATAAATTATAAATTAAAAAAATTAAAAACGCGCTTTTATAGTGAATTGAACTAAAAAGTAAAAAAAAAAAAATTCCTAATATAAGAATAAAATGATGAACGAGAAAATTAATGTCATTGGGGTAAAAGCGTGGGGTGCTTTGTACTACAATTTTACACTAACTCAGCATTTCGGAATAGATTTAGTAAGAAATTATAACAATTAATATAGAGCATCACACGCTTTTTCCCGAGTGACATTAATTTTCTCGTTAATCATTTTATTCTTATATTAAGAATTATTTTTTTTACTTTTTAGTTCGATTCACTATAAAAGCGTGTTTTTTAGATTTTTTTAAACTATAATTTATTTATTTCCATTTTAAGAAAAACTAGAGAATTTTTTATATTACGGTAAAAAATAGCTGACGCACATTTTCTGGCTTTTTTAGGGTTGTAACTTAATCTTTTAGTCACCAAATCTGGGAATGGGATCTTAAATTAGTTGCTAAATCTGGGAATGGTGTTTGGAATTAGTCGCTAAATGTGGAAATTGTATTTAAAATTACTCGCCAAATCTGGAATGGTATTTCGAATTAGTCGCCAAATCTGGAAATCGTTATTCCTGATGATCCTGATCAGGACAATGGAACACAATTATAAAATTATTGTATTGTCGTCGGTCCTTGACAAGTGTGCAAATTTTCGAATTAATCTGACCTTTTAAAGTGGGTAAAAATCGAGCTCAAAGATTCCGTTACATACAAGTGAAACTTATAAATGCGTGTTAAAAAAGGTCTGAATAATCATAATTTGAAAGAAGAAAAAAAAGAGAACGCGACTTAAAGGGACTACGTTTGAAAGTGCGCTTTTGAAACTGTATATAAGTGAATAATTTTTTTGATATTTAGCGTCAGATGAATTAGAAAACACATATTAATTTGATTCAAAAACACTAATACAAGAAAAATTATTCAAAAGATTTTTTTTTTTTACCGGAAAATGAAGAAAGAATGACATTTTCAAAACATTATCTTTTTATGAAATATGCTTCTATTTTTAAAATTTTGCCAATATATAACTAAGACTTCTATACCGGGGTTGAACTAAAATTTTGAAAAATTCACATTATTTTCATCTGAAATTATAACGGGTGCTTTTTGTTAAAATTTCTGTACTCTGATATAATAAAATATGAATAAATCTCCTTTTAAATTATATATTTCTAAAATTTTAGTTCAATCCCGATATAGAAATCTTACCAATATATTGGCAAAATATTATTATTATAGAAACCTTTTCATAAAAAGATAATGTTTTTTGAATATGTTATTCTACATTTTTTACCAAAAAAATTGCATTTAAATAATATTTTCTTGTCATACCATTTTTCTTTTAAAACAATTTTATATGTTTTTTCTAATTCAATTGACTTTTTCTAATGGGCTGCGGATTGGTATTTCTACCTTTGGCACAGACCTAGTACATTCCCCAAGAGCTGGTACGACTTTTTAGTGCGGCACCATATAGGCGATAGCAATTGCCGTTAGTAATTTTGACCCCCAGTTTCCTCCCCAGAGGGAGGCACCTGAGCTCTGCAGATGCGAAATTTGTGCTTAGGAATTTAATTTTGCCGAGAACTTCCAAGCCAAACGGACACTCAAGGGATTTTTTACATGCAGCATAATCATACGACTTGGACGCTGTTGGTTTTCTAAATCATGGAATTCCACCGACTTGGGCTGAGGTCGAACCCTCAATTTTAGGTACAGAAGCCCAGCGACAACGCCACCCAGCTGGCAATTTAACTGACATTAAATATCAAAAAAATTAATCGTTCATACGCTTTTTAAAAAATCAAGGTTTGAAACGTAGTAAGTCACCAAAAATGTAACTTTTTTTCAAGCTTATGCAATATACAATCATTTTGAAAATCAAAGAACATATTCGTTCGATTTCCGTGAGTTTCTTTTGAATTAATCTTATCCTTTTCCAGAATTTCACATTCTTCGACGCTTCACAATTTCCCTCCTAATCCCAGAGAGAACAAAAAACTTTGGACGCACTTTTCGAGTTCTTATGATTGATCACCTTCTTTCGAAAAAGGTTTATTTTCTCGACGGATGACAGGAACAATAAAGTGCTTTTATTGACTCTCTATAAAAATGTAACACAGTCTGCGCACTATTGCTTCGGATAAGGAATAGGATGTTCATTTAATTCATTTATATATATATTTTTAAGAAAAGTACATAATTAATTCTCATACAGTCATTTCATTTTAAGGAATCCGAAAAAGCTGAAATGATAAACTTCGCTTCAAACGTACATTTTTGTTTTGTTTTGTTTTATTGAAAGAACAATTTTTTGACTACAACCTTTGACAGTAAACATCGGTGAATGAAGTCAGAACGGCCGATCTGGCAACACTGGCGATGCAAAACGCTGCACATGCGTAGCGGCAGGTGTTGACATCCACCTCTACCGTTGTTCAGTTGAGCGTTGTTTGTGTTCCGTGTAAGACTTGTTTTACAAAGTGCTTGTTTAGTGCGTTGGTTCTTAACTGAGAACAGGAAAATGAACGAACAAAAGAACAATATAAAGTTTTGTTTTTGGCTTAGAAAGACCCCGAAAGATGCTTATGCGATGCTGGTTCGTGTTTATGAGGATCAAGCCCTGTCCATGAAGTGTGTGTACGAGTGGTTCACCCATTTTCGAGAAGACCAGGAAAGTGTTTTTGACAACCCCCGTAGCGGAAGACTGGCGACCTCCATCAGTGACGAAAATATTGAGAAAGTGAGGAAATTAATCTCGAAAGATCGTCGATTAAAACTGGGTGCATGATAACTGATGAACTACAGATTAACCGTTAATCCGTGCGACAAATCGTTACCCAGAATTAAGGGATGAGAAAAACGCGTCGTCATCTTGTGCCACATCACTTGACTGACAATCAGAAGCAGGCACGTTTAGAGGCTTCACGGGATTTTGTCGAAAAGGTAGCTGCGACACAAAAGGGGGGGGGGTGCACATTGAACATCCACCATACTCGCCAGATCTCAATCCTCCAGACTTCTTCCTATGTCCACGACTCAAACTCGCTTTGAAAGGAAGAGATTTGAGGATATTCCTGACATCCAACGAAACGTGACGAGGCTTTTGAACTCCATCCCAAAAGCAGACTTCTGGCAAAGTTTCCAGGACATGTATAGCAGATCTCAGTGGTGTATAGTTATGGGAGGTGACTATTTTGAAGGTAATAAGGTAACTTTCGCTAATATTTCATCTACGTTAATGTTACAGGATTATTCACCTAACTTTATTGTCAGAGGTTATATATTAGTTTGTTTCTGCGTGTCATAGAGACCGTGTTACATAACATTTAGAAAAACAGGAAGTGGGTAGTTAACCTTTTAACTGCCATACCCGAGAAAATCTTAGGCATGGAACTAGTGCTCCAAAATGTCACCCCCGAGTATTATAGGGTGTAATATTTGGGGTATTTCGCTACGGGTGGTGTAAATCGCTGTGATCAGGAAATATCCTTTTATCCGACGGTCCGAAAATACCAGAAAAAATATAATAAAAAGATATTTTTACATTTACTAGACAAAATACTGTAGAACTCCTTTTTACTTTATGAAAATGTAGTTGTGTGTGTGGCGGGGGTAAGGTGCGTATTCCATTTTTAGAGTTTCGAATCCAAGTTTTAGAAGAGCTTTTACAGTAATATGATGATGTAGATTATGGACAAAAGAATCCTGGCAGAGCACCTACAGTAGATAACCCTACCCATCTTACTGAACGACATTTTGTGAACCATATTCCTCTTACTCGTATAAAACGTGAGCTTGCAAGACAGTGCAAAGTTGGTTGCTCAAAAAAAAAAAAAAAAGATGCAAATGGAAATAAATTATAGTATACAAAAAACTAAGAAACACACTTTTTTAGTTAATGCAACTAAAAAGTAAAAAAATTATTCTTAATATAAGAATAAAATGATTGACGAGAGAAAAATTAATGTCATTGTGGTAAAAGTGTTGCTCGATATCAATTATAATTTCTTACTAGTTCTATTCTGAAATGCAGATTTAGTGTAAAAATGTAGTACAAAGCACCCCACGCTTTTACCACAACGACATTAATTTTCTCGTTAATCATTTTATTCTTATATTAAGAATTATTTTTTACCTTTTAGTTCCATTAACAATAAAAGTGTGTAATTTATTTTTCATTTTTTAGTTCGTTCTACAATAAAAGAAGGTTTTTTAAGTTTTTAAAACTATCATTTATTTATTTCCATTTTCAGAAAAACTGGACAATTGTTTATATTATGGTTCGAAATTGCTGACGCATCCTTCCCCTTTTCGTTCAAAGAACACTTTTTTTTTGTTTGTGTGTTTGTATTAACCATGAACGGTTTTCACACTTTAGGGTTGCAATTTAATCTTTTAGTCGCCAAATCTGAAAATGGGATCTGGAATTAGTCACCAAATCTGGAAATGGGAAATCGTTAAATCCTGATCAGGACAATGGAAAAAATTATCAAATTACTGCATTGTCATCGGTCTTTGACAAATGTGCAAAATTTCGAATTAATCTTATCTTTTAAATGGGTAAAATCGAGTTCAAAGATTCCGTTACATACAGGTAAAGCTAATAAAAGCGTGTAAAAAAAGGGCAGGAAACACGATTCTGGAGTATTGATTGCGGAGTTGGTCTGTGTTTCCATGTTAGTAGGACATAACCGATCCTATACATTTATTTATGAGACAAATATTTCGTACATGAAAAAAAAACATTCGTCTTTAAGAAATTACACCATTCCTGAATTTTGAGAATGAATCAGATAAACTAAAAACTGGGGAGAGCTTAATTAGTGAACTCTTTATTAAATGGTGTTGTGTAGCCTATACGGATCCTAGCGTTCTTGAAACGGGAATTTTCCCTTTGAGAGAATCGACATGGCGGCGTAGCAGAAGTAATATGAGATCCCAAGTGGTGATATGATAGATGTCGTTAATTTTAATATATCTTCGTTTTTTGTGCATATTCTTGTGGTGCAAAATGAAAATGATGTGTTGAGAACTGACCTGAGATATTCTTTTACAAAGTTGGCGAAAAAGTAAACACGGGGCTAATTCAGATACTGCATACTTAAAGAGTTGGCGCTCAATGTCATAAAACTTGATTTCAAAATTCGAACCGCAGTTTAAAATGAATAAAGCAATGAGCTGAGATATCACAGTTCAACGTATCAGAATTATGTCTCAGTATTGCTTCAGAACTGTGTAAAAGTCTAGAAAGTACGAAAAAATGCAATAATAGTTAGCAAAGTTTTTTTAAAAAGTGTATTATCTAAGCTTCCAAAGAGCTTTCATATCAATTCATACTTCACTTCTTAGCTTTTGAATCTTAATGTTTTTTTTCTTCGAGAAAGATGATAAGAAATATAAGAAGACATTTCGACTTTCCACGATAGGAAAGAGTGATGGCGTATCAAAAGTGAATCGAATTTGTACGTGTTTGGAATAAAGGATCGATCCCACACGTAGCACTGATTCATCCATAGCTTCCAAAAAGGATCAAAGAGATATAGGGATTGTCATTAAAAAAAAAATCCTTTCTAATTTTTTTTTACTAACACATTTAGGTAGAACTTTCTAAGCAAATGATTATAAATTTGATGTCTATAATCTGATTTCGTGTTCATTAACTTGTATATCTTCCTCAAATGACTTTAAAAAAAACAAGTAATCTAAAAAAAATTAAGTAAATTCCTACTTTGAATGGGATGAATAGAAAGTATTTTATTAACGATTGAAAATTTGAACACACAAATATATATATATATGGAGAGTGAACTAATGTAGGAATTGAAAAAAGAGCATGATTTGTCGGCATTGTTGTAACAATGCATCACCCGTTTGGCAGAAAAAACCGGTTTTCGACACAAACTTTTGTCATTATTTTAACAGTTACATTGTTAAACGATGGAGACGAATCCGTTGGCGACAAAACTAGTAATTAATATAATTTAATTAATTAACCAGTAATTAAAGAATTAATGTTTGAAAAAACTGTATTAATATCAAGTGTCATCACTGCAAGTTTAAAAATTTTATTTGATATTGGTTGAATGAATAGAAAGATTTTTTTTTATTAAAGATTGAAAATTTGTACAAGATAAATATATATATAAATAAATATATAGAGAGAGTGAACTAATAGTAGGAATTGAAAAAAAGCACGGAACTTGCAATTATTTATCATAAAGTCGAATTTCTGATTGACATTTATCATTTTTTAAATTTGAGGGAACTGTAAAAAAAATCCGAACCATGAGCTTCATTATAGTTAGAAGCATCTAAAAGTTATAAATAATTCAATCCCAAATAGTAGAAAATATTTTTTTTTTTTAAAAAAAAGACACTCTAATTCAGTAGTGTGAATAATAAATATGATTTTTTTTTTAAAAAATCATGTAAGGTGAAAAAGAAACTTTGTGTAAAAAAATACAATAGTTGCTCACAAATTTTGCAACATATGTATTTATGATAATAATCCTCTGCAACAAATGTATTTATGGTAATAATCCTCTGCAACAAATGTATTTATGGTAATAATCCTCTCTGCAACAATTGTATTTATGGTAATAATCAGTACCGGATTAAAACCCTCTTTGGGGACCCTAGACAATCTTTTCTTACCGGGGCCCCTCCCTCTCCCAGAAGAAATAGAGAGCACACAAAAAATTTTAAGGAATAAATAAAACAAAACAACATTGTAAAAAACTGAAGCAAATCTCTTCATCCACATAAAGAGTAATATGTATTTTTGTTATTTCTTCATTTTTTATATTTGTACAACAAAAAAGTAAACAATCTTATTTTCAAATCTATTTCAAAATAACAGTTGGACGACTCTTGTGGGCCTTTAAAAGCGCGGGTCCATAGGCAATGGCCTACTCCGCCTAATGAGTAATACGGCACTGGTATAATAATCCTCTGTCCCCTCCAAAAACAAATGTTTAAAGCAAAATAAAGTGATTATTCCCAAAATGTTGAAGTGTTCTACTCAAAGTATTGCAAAAAAAAACCTGGAATAAATATTGATCAAGAGCCGGCCGATAAAAGAGATCAGCCTCTTCTCCACAGTGTTAAAGTAAAATTTATTGTTTTTACCAAATGGCTCCATTATTTTAAAAACACATCAGTCAAATGAATCATTAAAAAAATTCTTTTTCATTGGTTTAGTGACAATATTTTAAAGTTAAGTTCAGTATTAATCGAAAAAAGTGGGAATAGGCTGAATTCATGTCAGTCACATGATAAATGCAATCACGTGTTCTCAATGAATTCAAAGCTGACATCAGACTTGTACTTGTTGTTCTAATTGTAAAATTTAGACATAATTTCAGATTTGATTTTGAGGTTTCGTTCAAGTATTAAAATTCCTCAAAAAATTTCCAAAATTTAAAAAAAAATTGTTATACACTGAAATGCCACTGAATTAGGGATACCTACCTAGTAACGAGTTGGGCCTCCTCCGGGCTTGATAACGGCTGTCACACGACGAGGCATAGATTCAACAAGTTTCTGGAAATGTTCCACGGGAATG